>OX451216.1:51214016-51289579 GCA_949628195.1 Phasia obesa
AAATTAAAATTATACAATTTTTCTTAGAAGGAAGAATAAAATTAAAATTAAAATAAAATTTTAAACCATGCAATAATGAGTTTCTTGTCAACTGTGAAACGTAGCAGACGTGTTTTAGAAGAAAATTCAAAAAAAAATATATTAAACAATTAAAATTTTTTCCTGTCAAAAAAATTAAAAAAATTGAAAAAAAAACATTTTTTTTTCTTAAAATTTTTGATAAATTTTATAGAATTGAAACCAATTCAATATACATAAATGGATCCATTACTTTCGCAATCTGGAGGACGTCCTCCTAATAAATCTGTGAAAAAATTATCTAATGCTATTGAGAAAAAAATAGCTTCTCCAAATAACGAAAATTCAATACCTAAACCAAATTAGTCTGGGACTCAACCGGGAGAACAGGTTTTAAAGCCGAATGATAGGCCTGATATTCAAGATGCTGTTAATAGTTCACAGCTGGGTAAAAAGTTATTTCAAGCAGTTTTTTCAAAACAAATGCCAACAACTCAATTGAATGGTGACTTTCAAGAGGCGCCGGAGTCAAAGAATGCAGTTAATGTTACCATCCTGGAGAATATTCAAATTCCGAATTTAAATACAGGAGGTGAAAAAATTATGGATCTTGAAACGTGCTCATTATCTTCAATGGACGACGAATTTAAAATAGTCAAAAACAAGAAAAGAACTTTTCAAGGTGACGTAAAAATCGATTTGTCTGGTTGCAAATTTAACAAGTTAGATAAGGTAGATAATAATATAAACCGTACAAATAAGTATTCACTTTTAGGAGATTTAAATCTAGAGGCCGAAAGGCCAATTAATAACAATAATGTTTTTGATAATAATTCTAATATCAATATCACATCCAATAGAGACGTTAAGACCCGGAATTCTTATTGTCCGCCAATTTTTCTTGAAAATGTTAACGTAAAATCTCTTATTGACCAACTTAGCTTAAAAAACGCTGAATTTAAAATTAAAAACAAATCAAATTACAAAAGCAAATTGTATTTAAAAGATTCATCTGCACATTCAGAAGTGATGCAATTGTTAAAAGAAAAAGAAATTTCCTCTTATAGTTATACTCCCAAGGAGCATAAACGCCAGAGTGTACTCTGTAGAGGTTTATATTTCAAATCAGATACGAATGACATTAAGTCTGAATTAGATAAAGCTATACCAGATACTGTTGACTCTGTTTCAAAGTTTTCAACAGAATTTTCCAGAAAAAAAGGTATTGATACTGGCTTTATTTTGATTATACTTAAACCCAATCGAAGAGTTAACGAATTGCTTAGTCTGAAGTTCATTCAGAACCAAGTAGTGTCATGGGAACGGCCAAAGACTAGCACAAAAATACCACAATGCTGGAGATGTCAGCGTTGGGGACACTACTCTAGAAACTGCAGTCGACCATTTTCTTGCTTAAAATGCAACGAAAAGCATGCTCCTGGCGAATGCTCTTTTATCGCAGAAAGTAACACATCACCCTTTTGCGTTAACTGCAATGAAAATGGCCACACTTCTAATTACAGAGGTTGTCCCGCATACAAGAAATATGTTTCTATTAGGAAAAAATTCCATCAGGAAGCGAAAAATAGAAATAATTTGGCTGCTGACAACGTTGCAAAAGCTTTAAATTCAACAAATACTATTGTTGCAAATAAAACATTTGCTAGTTTATTTCATGACGCCCCAATACAGACCAAACCGGAAAAACCTGCTTTAATACAGGAGTTTATAAAGGTAGCCCAGTCGTTATGTGCCCCAGATCCCTTTAATTTGGAGGATAAAATATCTAATTTTCTAAGGAGCTATAAATCCTTGACAAAAGATCAGGCAAGAAAAGAGTGCTTGAACTTAATTAAAAGCGTTCAAGATGTATATGGGCCGTAATTCTCTCAATTTAGTGACTTTTAATGTTGGTTCTCTTGTCCACGTAAGTAGGAGAATTGAACTAGACACAATACTGAATCAATTTAATATTGATATTGTCTTTTTACAAGAATTACATTTGTCTGCGACCAGAAATGTGTATGTCGAAAACTATTTTATTTTAAGGGATGACAGCTCAATAGATGTTGGCATTGCACTTAAGAGCTCAATGGTTTATTCCAAAGTTATTATTCCAGGCCTTCCATTTCAAAATTTATTTATTGAGGTAAAAGTTTCAATGAATAACGTCATTAAAAAAATTCTTTGTGGGTAAATTTATTTTCGTTCAAACTATAATTATCAAGATATATGCACAGGTCTTTCGTTGATTTTGAATTTTGCAAGCAATTATAGCGGGGTAATATTAGGTGGGGACTTAAACGCAAAACATTCATCTTGGGGTGACACAATTAACAATTTTAACGGTGAAGTGCTTTCAAGTTGGCTTCAAAATGAATCTATGTCAGTTAAAAGAATTTGTGATTCATATCCTACTTTTCCAAGTGGTTCATCCCATTTAGACCATTTCATAATAAGCAATGATATTTTAGATAATTGTTGTCCAAATTACAAAACATTTATGCTACCCACTTTCTCAGATCATATTCCACTAGCATTACGTATATCCTTTTCTAATTTTAACTTTATTTTAAAACCTCCTAAGCTTTTTGTTTCTTATAAAAACACAAATTGGAACACATTTAGAGCTGATGTAGTAAACACCCTATTGAATCATTCTCCTACGATCAATAGAAATCTATCTAACAGAGAAATAGACTACTTTGTTGAAAACTTTAATACGTCTATTAATTCTGTAACTGACTTACATTCTAGAAAAATTGAATTGAGGAATAAAAAGTTTATAGCATCTGATAAATTAAAAAAATTACTTCAAATTAAATATAGCTGGCAAAAAGAACTTAAATTACTATTTACCAGAACATTGAATAGAAGACTTCCTCAGTATTTACTTATTTCTAAACAAATTGATTTAATTAAGATTCTAATAAAAGAACAAATAGAAAAGGAGCATGCAATTTTTTTTTAATAACAGATTGGAGAAAATCAAACCCGGTCCGTGGGCTTATAAAGAAATATTTAAAATCATAGGAAATAAAAATCGTTCTTCCATGAAAGAAGTTACTGTAGACGGTGTAAAAATTACTGAATTAGATGAAAAAGTAAGGCTTGTAAAGAATCATTTTACACAAGTTTTCCAAAGTAGTCCTCCAAATAGAGATGTTTCGGAGATAAATGAGACAATTAATGCAACAATTAGCCAAACTCCAAGTAATAATATTTTTAATGACGATAGCACTTCTTTAAATAATTTAGGAAACCTGAAATTTACAGACTTAAATTCTTTAATAAACATATCTAAAATTATTAATAACAAAAAATCGTGCGGTTTGGACAATATATCCAATTTTATAATACGAAAACTTCCAGTTAAGGCTTTTGAGTACCTTACTATTCTATTTAACAATTGCTTAAACAATGATTATTTTCCTTGTGCATGGAAAATTGCTAAGGTCGTCCCCATCCCAAAACAACGAAATAATAACGACATTAACAGCCTAAGGCCAATCTCCTTATTATCCAATATAGGAAAGCTCTTTGAGAGAATTATCAGAGAGAAAATGGATATAGGTTTAAATAATTCATATATTTTTCAAAAACAATTTGGTTTTAAGAAAGGTAACTCTACGGTTCACGCTCTTTTGAGGTTTCATACTGATGTCATAAGTAACTTAAGGGAACGTCGATGCACGGTAGCGGTATCTCTCGACATCGAAAAAGCTTTTGATAAGGCATATCATGACGGCATTTTATTTAAAATGATTAAGATCGGTTTTAGCCCATCAATTGTAAAACTTTTTCAAAGTTTTTTTGATAACAGGAGATTTTGTGTTCAAATTGAAAATACGTTTTCATGTCAGAGTGACATTTCTTGCGGTGTTCCACAAGGCTCTGTATTGGCACCTCATTTATACAACATTTTTATCCATGACTTCCCCCATGAATTTTATAACTCCAAAAGTATACTTTATGCTGATGACTCGCTTCTTTACGCCCACGATGAGTCTCCTATAATTGCACTGCAACGTGTTTGGACACACCTAAAACATGTTGACAAATACTATGCCCATTGGGGGATAAAGATAAACGTTGCCAAGAGCAAAGCAATATGTTTAAGAAATGCTTCTGGCAAGTGTAAATATACTGTTGTTCCGGAAAGTAAAAATTTGAAGTTATTGTTAAATGATAATGAAATCGAATTTAAGGATAGTATCAAATACCTTGGGGTTAATTTCAATAAACTAGTAAAATTTAACAATCACGTTTCCTATAATATGGGAAAGGCTAATCAGGTAAAAGGAGCTTTTGCAAAACTATTTAATAGCAAATTTTTGCCAATAAAAACCAAACTTCTTTTATACAAAGTTAGTATAAGACCAATTCTTCTTTATGCATTTCCAATATGGTTTAGTATTACAAAAACTATGATGAAAAGATTGGAAATTTTTGAACGCCATATAGTAAGAAAATGCATAGAAAGGAATTACAAATCTTTTCAGAAAAGGTTTTCGAATAAATATGTTTACGACAAGGCAAAACTTTTGCCCATATCTTCTCTTTTGCTCTCAATTCAATGAGGAGTTTTGTTGAAAGGTTGTCCTATTTTGAAGGTAGCGAAATACAAGAAATTTTGTCTAGAGAGCAATGCTTTAGTTGGTCAAATAAGCAATATATTTCCACTATTGGAATTTTACAGGCACAGCTCAATAGTTTTCCTGGTCATAACTTCTATTCAAGTACTACTCCTGGCATACACAGGGGGTAAATATTTGTTTTCATTTTGTTTAGTTTTATTTATTTATTTTTTGTTTTTTTTTTATTATTATTATTTTCTGTTTTAGTTTAAGTTCTAGCTGTAAGATTTAGTTTTAAGTTTATTAATGGTAGATATAACTCTACTTATTTTTGTAAGTGCCGGGAGCAAGCACTCTTCTTATAAAACTGATACGTATTAATTTTATATGATTAATATTTCTTAATATCGATAAGCAAGACGCATAAGCAAATGTATATTTATGTAATTAAAATAATACTTTATAGTTTTAAGTACTCTTAAAAATAATGATGTTGGCAAACCTTGTAATATGAAAATATAATCAGTCTCAATAAAATCTAACTAATCTAATCTAATCAATTTGAAATTAATTGAACTTATAATCAAACAATTATTTTTAATTAGAATGCTTTTTATTATTATTTTAAAATTCTACATACTTGTAAACTATTACAAAACTCGTCCTTTCGTCTTCATTGAAATCACAAATGTGGTAATTTCAAAAGAGAATAAGAAGCAAATGACAATGTTAAAAGTAATCACCATTACACAAGTTTTCATAATATGGTTGTTGTGTTAGTAGCACGACATTTGCCATGAAAAGCTGCTTATTTATTTCTGTGTATATTTGAAATCAGTTTATATTCATTTTAAAAATTTATATTTAGCATTTCTTGCAAAGTACTTGGAAGCAAACGAAATACTTTAGAAGGTCATTAAATATTTTCTGATTATTTTTCAGAATTTTAGAAAGTTAGTCATTTTCGCTAGTCATTTTCATAAGGAGTCCAAGAAGACAACACGAAAAACGCATTTACCAGCAGTATATTGTATAGCATCTCTAATTAGTCTTTGGACTTAGATAACTATGGCATCTACGTTAAGTATATATGTAATCATTAGTCTAATGGTAGCCACGCATATATAATCTTATTCGATTTTCAGCCTGGTCAGATGATATTTATATTTTCTGCTTGCTATTGCAGGTATTACCCAAGTACATTAGGTAACATCAAATAACTTTCTTGATATTTTCTAAGTGCCTTTTTCGGTTTGGGTATATCTGCAGGTAGCTGTCGTCTACAACAATTTTAAGAACTTAAATCTGACCATATCATTATCCAGTTCAATTCTAGGTTAATGACCAAACTCTTCACCAGGCTCTTGTTTTTTAAAAATACAATACTAATCTTTAATTTGAGATTTGTGTAGCTGGAGTTGGATTCTATTCAAGAAACTTTATGTCGTCTCCCATGCATTATCGCACATTTTTCAGGTACGTATCAGTCAATAATTGCACTTATCAGTGGATCTCTGGAATCTTCTCTATAAGATATATTAACGACTCTGGATCGGTTTGACCTTACGTATTTGCACAATATAGATGGCTTGTCTCTACCGTTGAGAGCGGCACATAAATGGGTTTTGGCACAAACAAGGCAAAGTTTTTCTTCCCCTGTTAATTTATCAACTGACGTATTGCCAAATTTGTATACTAGACTTTGGCCGAACTATCGCAAGTATGCTAAAAAAGTGCTTAAAAATTGTATAATAATATTTTTCATTTGCAATCATAAAATACTGGTTCAGCAATCAAAATTTTTTGTTTTACATTACATGTGTACTAAAAACAAATTTCAAATTATCCTGTAGCTTCTCTACATCCATCCTGAAAAAAATGCAATAAATCCTTAGAAGTAAAAGTATGGACAATCTTTAACTAGACAAATGGGGTTTTGCGGAATGAAGTCCATGTAAAATTTACATTGTCACTATTTTCAGAATATAAAATTTCAACACTCTATTGTGCCGTTTCTGTAATACAGGCGAGTGGACCATCTAATAAATTTGTATAGGAATCACTCAAAAAATTGGGTACTTTTCATACAAATTTTCTAGCCGGGCCGCTTGTCTGTAATTTAGAAATCGCACATATGTGTTATTGTTATCTGGGCAATTGTTTAGCTTGTCTATGCGCAACAATACGAAGGCTAGTATATCATACCTTACTTATTATAGTTCCTAAGTAAAAAAAAAACAAGTAAGAGTGTTATATTCGACCATGCCGAATCTTATATACCCTTCACCATAGTAATGCTAGATAAGTGTTAACCTCTTATGTTTCTTTTAAAAAAAATTTTTTTTCAAAAATTTATTTAAGAATTTTTTTGTATTTTTTTTACTTTTTTTTGTTAATATTTTGTATCTTTTAATTTTTTTTTGGAAAATATTTTGTAAATTGTTTTATAATTTTTGTCTTTTAAAATTTTTAAAATTTTTTGTAAACATTTTTTGGACAAATTGTTTGAATATTTATTGTAAAAATTAAGAACTTCCTGCAATCTATATTACGTTAAAATGGTCAGACTAAAGCAAAAAACTCCCTAAAAAAATTTCCTTATATTGATCCCTCCTAATTGGCCTATTTACTGCTCCTGGTTACCAGTAGAAACGCTGTTGGTTTATTGGATACCTCTATATATACATATATTGCTTTTTATAAAGGCCTTTAATACAAATTTAAGCAGAAAAACCTTACCAACCTAAAAGTAAACACAAAATCGGCCTTCGAAGGGGTTATTGATCCCCGGAGTTAACACGGTTTGAAAATTAAAAAAAATATTTTTTTACACGATTTTATTCCATTTAGCACGATTAAAAATCTTAGAGCTTAGATTTTATTTGTAAAATTTAAAAAATTCAAAATTTTGAGGAATTCCCTTTTTGTGCATACAAGCATTTTTACCTGGTAGAGCAATTGAAATGTGTTAATATTTTGTGAACTATCAATGCATCTCTAAAAGAAGACATCGAACACTACAAATAAAAAACTACAACGTTACGCCATTTCGTTAGAAAACAAAATTGAAATTTTAGATTGCCTTCGAAATGGAGAAGGCTCAAAATTTCTTGGCAAAATGTTCGGTTTAAACGAAGTCACAGTAAGAACTATAAAAACATTTCTAGACTCTAGCTTCTATAGTTCTCTAATTATATTATAATAACTTTTCTTTTGGAGGTACCTTGCCCATTTTTCTAACATATCCTGTTTTTCGCTAAGGGTTAATTGTGTAATACTTCAAAATTCTACCTATTAGAGTTCTCTAGATATACGGGAATAATTTTTGACTTTGTATGGCAGATGCCATGACCACGATTCTTATCCAGCCACTTCTTTTTTGGACTATACATAATTTTAGGGGGGTTATACCTATTATAGTTGTTTTTGTAGATAATAATAATTTTTCACAGTTCCCAGAAACAAGATGATAATTTTTTTCTTGGAACATGCCCACTAGTAATATTAAAATTAATCAATAAAGTGCGAGTTATATTCAGACACGTATGGTGTCGGAATATCTGTTAATTTTGTTATTTGTTATAGCGGCCATGGCAATTCTCTTTCTATGAATATATCAAGAGTGTACGATTAAAAAAAGTTACTATACGTGAAAACCATGCCACGCGGAACACCCTTTAATTTTTTGTAATTGTCATAGCGGTCGTGGCAACACATCTTCTGAACAAATGGGAAGAGTCTACCTATTACGGTTCAAAAAAAGGCATTGTACATGCAAATCACGTTACTATAGGAAAGCCCTTTAACTTTTACTGTTTTTTATAGGGGTTTTTTATAGGGGTAGTATTACACTATTTGTGAAAATTTCAAGAGTCTATCTATTATGGTTAAAAAATTAGACCATATTCATGCAAATAACGTCACTGTCGGGATACCCTTTAATTTTTGACTAATTGTTATAGTGGGCCATAGTAATACACCTCAAGTAAAAACTTCAAGAGTTTACCTATTATCATTTAAAACTTAAGCCATATATGTGCCTAAAAAGCGAACATAAATTTAATTACTCTCTGCAAATTTTATGTGGTTGCCTTCTACAGCTCAAGAAATAAAAACATAACCGTAAATAGCACGTCACTTTGGGAACACCCTATAAGTTTTAGTATTTGTTACTATAGCGGCCACAGTTATACAACTTCTGCGAAAATTTCAAGAGTCTTTCTATTATAATTCAAAACTTAGGCCATATACATGTAAATTACGTCATTATCGGTACACCCTTTAATTTGTAGGTTTAGTTTTTTGTACTTTTTTTGTATAGGGAACTTAGTTTTATTTTCTGTTTGTAAATTTGAAGTGTATACCTTCTACAGTTCAAGAAATAAACACATATACGTGAATAACGTATCTATCGGAACACCCTATAAGTTTTAGTATATAGCAACAGTTATACATCTGTGAAAATTTCAATAGTCTACCTATTATGGCTGCAGAGATAAAAGGCGTTGACAGACAGACAGACCGACAGACATTGTAGAGAAAACAAAAGGGTTACGTTTTTACCCTTTGGGTACGGAACCCTAAAAATATATACCTTCTTTTTTACTCACAGCATATCTGGTAACAAACTGTGAAATTTCTTGGAAGATTAGGGCACTCGTGTAAGCAGCTATAGCTATCCGACAAATAAATACATTTTGTGCTTTACGTATGTACTACACGAATCCAAAAATTAAAATATGGCTGAATTCAAGAAGTTATTAAACCGAAACCCTAAATATTGTATATTTGACGAAAAGGAAAACTTGGTAACAAACTTAGGATTATTTGAAAAAATGTTTCCCATTTAGTCTTTGTGTGTATAAATGTTTTGTTTAGCGGAATACACTAACAAATATTTACAGTATTTAAATGCGTATTTTTAAGGGTTCACCAGCACAGAAGTTTCATTAAGTTTTCTGTTTTTTATTCTTCACAGAGTTTACTACTAAAATTTGTGTCTTCTCCTAGCCTAATTTGTATCGTCGTCTCATGATCGTTGGGTGACGAAAGTTGAATAGAAATTAAAAACTTGCCGTTCCAACAGAACAGCGCTATGCGCCACTGTTAGTTAACACAATCAATATTCTTAGCATTTACCCACCGTTATTGAAAGACCCTTTGCAAAGTTTGCTTAAGCTGTAAGTAGAACAAGATAACAAAAGAAATCCTATTGTTATTGTGCGCAAAGTCTTAATAAAATATTTACTTTTAATAAGAATTTAAAAGGAAAAAGGAAATAAACTTCAACCAAGATTTTTCGTTTATAATGGAAAAGAGAAAAACTTGGAAGAGATTTATTAAAAATTATTTTAATTTTTGATTTACATAATAAACGGAAATTTACATAATAAACTTTAACTCGTTGCGTATGAGTGATATTGTTGGGGTATTAAAAGCACTCATACGCTTTCAATACCTATTATTGTTTTCCATGAATATCTGATGTGGTATTCATGGAAAACAAAAAAACATAATCCTTAAGAATAATAATTGCTAAAAACATTATAATTAATATTAAAAAATTCTATTTTATATCTGTTAAACAACTTAAGTTCAATTCTAAAATGTTCACGAAATCAAAAATTCTTTTGAAGTGCTAAACAACCTACTACTTTTGAACAAAGTTCATATAAACTATTTTTTTAACAAAGTTTGTTCTTTTTTAACTTTAATTTTTAACTTAAATTTTATTTTCTTTAAACTTTTTCTGGTTTTTATAAATGTATTCCCTAACTAATACGTTTTCATTTGGTTTCTTTACTTTAGTTTAGAAAATAATATATTACAGGAAAAGCCGGTCATTAAAAAGTTTTCATTTATTCCCTTTTTCACAATACTTTGTGGTGCGAAAAAACATGACACCCTCACTTGAATTTTCCCCAAAAAAAGCAATTTTGTTGCCGTGTGCTTAGCAAACTACAACAATATAAAGTCGGCTTATTGTAAAAAACATTTGGGCTTCCATATGATGACGGAGAAAGAGACAAAAAAAGATTTTCTGCTAGTCCTTCTGACCTGCCTTTAACAAACACTACAGATGGGTAAATTTGGTAGTTTCATTGTTATAAGAACTCGAAAAGCGTTAGTTTGAATGTTGCTTTTAGCGATAGCAGCATCTATTATTACCTCTTAACATTGTTGCAGGATATTAAACTTTTAGAAAATGTGAATTTTCCTATAAAATTAAGTTTGAAGGGGGTGAGGGTTTTTATTGTAAAATGCAGTGGCCCTATGAAATCATTAGCGGAATAGTTAAATTAAATCTTGAACATTTAGCTTAAAAAAATAAAAAAAAACTACCTTCAATTTTAAGTCTTAGTATTTTTTATGGTAAATGGCAGCTACATTTAGATTTGCAAACTAAAACTTCTGTAAAATGTAACTTAAGTTGTACGTGAAACGTTTAATATGAGTGGAATATTTAATAGCAAAATAAGTTAAAGAAAACAAAGTTTTATTCCATTGTGTTCAATCACGTATTTTGTTAAATACCTTGAAATAAGAATGATGTAGAAAAATAGTTGTGGGAAACGTGAAACTGCCTAATTTTTGTAACTAGAGTGAGAAACTTTTAACATGAAAATATAAGTCATTTTCTTTTTCCAGGTTGTCGTGTAGCAAATCCATGAGTTTTTCAAATAAAGTATTAAAAAATTTTTTAATTATGTCTAGATCACCCTGTGTAAAACAAAGTGACTGTAATAATATCATTTGAAATGTTACAGAAACGAAACACTGCTCTCCGGAGGAATCTCAGAATTGCAGTTGCTTCTAGTGCTGACAGATTCTCATATTTCTTTAGTTGCTTTACCTAAGACCTAGGAGTATCTGCATAAAGCATTATAAGCATTATAAGCTTTGAGAATAAACTTTAAAGCTCCATGGTCGTGTTAACACAATATACTTCAGCTGTTGCTCTTAATAACTAGGCTTTTTAGGTTTTCCCTCATCTTGCAATGGCCTGTAGGGAACTCAAGCTAATGACTTACTTTAACTAAGGAACACAAGAGCTTTAAAACTAGAGCTTTAATACCTCTGGTGACTTCCTCTCGATTTCGCTTTGATCTAAGTCCATAAAAAAGGTTCTTTCCGCCCATGGTTGTACTGGCTCCCATACTGGCTGTCATGTTTGCCTTTTCGTTTTCAGAGAGTAACCTTGTTGCTTTTGCCTAACTAATTCAGCCTTTTAAGGCAATACCAAGCTAGCTTGGAGGTAAGCTCATGAGCTTGACTATAGGAAAGGATAGCTACCTTTTACCTGTTGATATTAAATTAAGCAAAAAAGAACTCGAAAATTATTTCGTGACTATTTTTTAACCGGATATCACACTGTAATATATAAGATAGCCTGATATGCAATTGTTCATAAAAAGTTTCTGCGCAAGCATAAAGCTTTTAAATATGCCTAGAATTTTTAGATAATAATCCTCATTTAAACGTTCTATTTGTTCAGTTAGATACCAGTTTTTAACCGGTTATTCGTTAGTAGGCAGAAAAAAATTATTTTAATTACCAAAATCGTCAAGTCAAAAACAAAAATGTTTAATTTTTACCCTTTCACAAACATGATTATATTAATTATTAAAATTTTAACAATTTCAAAAATTATTTTTTTTCTTCGCACGCCCACACGCAGCTGGAATACTGGGACATTACGAAACACAATTTCTTGAACAAGCGTACGTGGGTGAATAACGCTGCAGATGAGGCGCAAACTGACGCCGGAACCAATATTAGTAAGGCCCTATACAAAGCTGCTAAAAAATTGACTCACAAAACATCATTCGCCAATAAACCGCTTAAGAGGCCTGATGGAAGTAGCACTACATGTAAACAAGAACAGCTGGAAATATGGACGTTATTATACCGAAATACTAGAACGTTTCACAACAAGCGATCCACCACCCTGTCTATGTACCGCCCACTCCGTAAGAAATGACATTTCGACTTTATGCACGGACCTGACGGAAATTGCTGATGCCATAAAAATATTAAAACCCAATAAAGCCCCAGGCAATGATAATACATTTATCAGCTGAACTCATAAAACTATCACCCAGCACCAGCGCGCAGTTACTTTTCTCTTTTATCCAAAAATTATGGAACTCTGGTTACCTGTCCGCCGGCATTAAAGAAGGAATCATTTCTAAAAGTGCCTAAGAAAGGGGATCTAACCAAATGCCAGAATTGAAGAGGGATAACGCTGCTTAGCATGCTCTATATATGCAAGTATGATAAACTGCAGACTATCCACATCATTGAGTTGGGCGTTGCGACACGAACAAGCAGGATTTCATACTGGTAGATCCTGTGCTCACCATACAAATAGCCTGAGAATAATCATCGAGCAATCCGTGGAATGGGGCTCTCCCCTTTACCTAACGTTCATTGACTTCGAGAAAGCTTTTGATACTCTCTCACATACAGCATTATGGGTGCCGTTACGGTGTAAGGGTGTAAGAGTGTCTCGGAGAAAATAATAGAGCTAATAAAGAGTCTTTACCTCGAGGCCCATTGCCGAGTACTGCACAAAAATACAATTGGCGACATAATTGCAGTCAGGAAGGGCGTTAGACAGGGCTGTGTATTATCACCTCTCTTATTTACTATCGTTCTCGACATCATTAGGAAGATGCAATACGTACCCATAGAGGCATTAGCTGGGGACTGCAGGGATGTCTATAAGACCTCGACTACGCAGCCGATATTAGCCTTCTCGCTCACAGATACTCTGACATTCAAGACAAACACCGTGCAATATAGGATACATAAAATACTATGTTTTGGGACTAAAAATTTACCTCAAAAAGACCAAAACATTGCACATAAATGCATCAACCACTCAACCATTCCTTTTACAGCACCAATTTGTAGAAGATGTAACTTCTTTTTTTTTATTTGGGCTGCACTATTACAACAACAGGCAGCTCAGCTCAGGATGCTAAAACCTTTGCAATGCTAAGTCCTTTATGGCAATCCACCCAGCTATCTACCAACACCAAACTCAGATTAATTCCAAAGTAAAATCTATATTGCTGTATGGATGTGAACCTTGGAATGCTGCACCCAAACACATCAATTGCATCCAAGTATTTGTAAATAGCTATCTCCGCAGAATCCTACGTATACTTTGGCCTGAAAAAATTAGCAACTATAATCTTTGGAATACCACCCACCAAATACCCATTCAGTTGGAGATACGTAGACTTAAGTTGACCACACGCTCAGAAAGTCACTCGACGACATTAGAATGAAGAATGGCCATCGATTGGAATCCCCAGGGTCAACGACGTATTGGAAGTCCTGTCCATATTTGGAGGAGACGGTTTGAAAACGAAATAAGAATGGCAGGACGCAGTTGGAGCGACATAAAGCATATTACAAACGAAAGAGATGATTAAAAGAATTTTGTTGTTGCCGTATGACCTTAAAGGGTTTACAGGATATAATATATAATGAGAAAAATATATTTTCAATTAAAAATATATTATTTTTCTTTTTCATTTGATCAATGTGATTAATTGGATGAATTAACAAATTAATTTAAAGAAAATAAACATTTAAATCAATTCAATAACTTAAGTTAATTAATAATAAAATTACAAACAATAAAGATAATAATTGTATTAATGAAAAGAGTTACGGAATTTTTTAATTGAACTGTCTAAAATGTCAATTGAAATTATAATATACTGTAATTAAAACTAGAACTAAAAACACAATTAAGGGCATGTTTAAATGAAGCAGAGAAATTGTAATTTTTGGAAATTATGTGATTAAACGATGTGATGAATTCAGCTCAATTTTGGAATCCTTTTTTTAACCAATCTTAGAAAATTTGCATTTGAAATATACATTAGAAGATAAAATTCAAAAATTAACCAAGAATGTAGTACGACTAATATAAAATTAAGTATTCAATAGTAAGCAATTATTATATTTCCAAACCGCTTTTTTGCGCACACACAATCTTATTTACACAACAAATTTCATACAATTTTTTATTTTTCAATAGTGATTTTATACTTTTTTAATAAAAAAATAATCAAAAAAATATATATGTATATACAGTGAGGTGCACAAATAAGTACATGATTGAATTTGAAGAAAAGAAATGAAAAAGTAACCTTAAATTTCAATCTTATTGCTTTTTAACCGACTTCAAACAAAGAAGGAGGTTATCTATTCGTCTGAATGTTGCTTTTTTATGTTTGTGCCCGCAGAACTCAGTCATTTCTGAACCGATTTTAAAAATTTTTTCTTTATTTTTTCTTTATTAGAAAGGCAATTACAGATTGGTCCCAGTTCAGAATTTTGAAAATTAAAGGGTGTCCCCATACAACGTACGTTTTTTTACGTGTATTATGAACCGTAAAGAGCACCCTTTTAAAATTTAAAAAAATGCATATCACTATAATTGCCAATAACAGAAATTAATACAAAAATAAACTTAAAAATTAAAGGGTGTCCCCATATGTGACGTCAATTTAAATATATGAACCATTTGAACCATTGTATACAATCACTTGAAAATTGGTCAGAATGTTCAATATTTATAATCAGAAATTAAATATTTATTATTAGAAGTTAAAGGGTGTCCCAATAGTTGATGTAATTTGATGTATATTGCAAAACTTTTGAACCGTAACAGAGAGACGGTGGAAACTTACAAAGAACCTGTATATCTAAGTCCATTATAACATCAAGTATATAATTTAAATTTGGAAACTAAAGGGTGTCCCCTTAATTGAAAAAATTTTATCTATCTAGCCCTATCTTTCGAACCGTTATAGACAAACACTTGAAAATTAGACAGAATCTCCACTACTATGTCCCGTATAACATTTATAAATATTTAAAGTTATAAAGGGTGTCTCAATAGTTGATGTAAATTGATGCATATGGCCAAACTTTTGAACCGTTTTAGACAGACATTTGAAATTGACAAAGAATCTGTCCTTTAAAATAAGTGCTTAATTTAAAATTTTACATTAAAGGGTGTCCCCTAGGTGATATTGTTTAACCTATATGGCCATATCTTTGTAACCGTTACTTTTTATTGTAATAATAAGTATAAAAAAATAACGGGTGTCCTCATATCTGAGGTAATTTGTCGTATATGGCTTTATCTGCTGAACCGTTATGGATAGGCATTTGAATATACAGAACGTATAAAACTATGTCCGTTAGAGCAACAAGTACAAAAGTATTTGATTTGTGTACTATTTCTTACAGATTACTTCCTTTTAAATTTTTAGTTAAGAATTGAGGCACATATATTTGTTTTGTAGTCGTTTTTTTTTTTTTTGCAAGAATTATTATTAGTTCTTTTTTTAAGAAGACACAAGCTCGACATTATTTAAATCGCGTGTCGTGAGCAAATTTTTGAACAAAAATCAAATAAATACGTAACAATAATAAATAATGCAGAAACGGACATGACTGAAAGAGGCTGGTCTACCGGGAAATTTTGCAAAAGAACTTAAAGTGAATCAATCAGTGGCCATAAGGGTACGAAATCGGTGTTCCGTTGTTCCCAAGCCTCAAGTAAGAGGTCGTAAAAAACTTCTAACTAATGCGGACGCACGTCTAATGATAAGAGAAATGAAAAGAGTTTTTAACACCATAAGATGCTTCGTTAGCAATCAGTCAGTATACCACATGTAGAGATTTTGCGACATTGGTTATATTGCAGCAGTAGAAAAACAAAAACCTGCATTGTCGGAAAAAAATGTAAAGGCACCGTTAAAATTTTCCAAAGAGCACAAAACTTGGACAGTGGACGGCTGGACGGCTGGAAACGTGTGATCTGGTCAGACGCATCCAAATTTAACCGTTTCCGATCCGACAACAATATTGCCTGGTAAAAAAAATGCAAAGGCGCCATGTGAAGCAAACTGTGAAGCAAGGTGGGGGAAACTTCATGTTATGGGTTCCTTTAAGTTGTGGGACCTTGAACCACTGCAAAAAATTGATAATATAATGAAGAAAGAAGACGACTATTTGAGGATTTTGCAGACTCATCTTCCCGATTTTGTAGATAAGAGCGCCTATCCTGCAGAAGAAGTAATTTTGCAGCAGGATGGTGATCCAAAACACACGTTCAAAATCGTGAAAGAATGGCTAGGTGAGCAAAATTTTCAATTAATGAAGTGGCGAACACAAAGTCCCGACCTCAATCCGATTGAGAATTTGTGGTCAATCGTGAAGAGACGCTGGGTACAGTATTAATCAGCCCCTACCAATTTGGACGAGCTTTGGCAATAGATCCAAAATGAATGGAAAAATATTCCAAAAGAAATTGTACAGAAATTGGTGGAGAGTATGCCAAATTGCTTAAATGATGTCTTACAAAATATGGGGCTTTGGACTAAGTATTAAAAATATTCGTATTCCGCAATATTTTTCACCGGTTCAAAATTGAGTACATTGGAGTTGTTTTTGTTTTCGTTTTCTTAATTTTTTTTTGGAAATTGATGCTTTAAGTTGTGAATTTTATACTGTTTTGTTAAGTACCTAATACTAAATAAACTACAAAAAAATTTTTTGAATTTGCTCTATTACTTTCAATTCTATGACATAAAAAGTGCTCAAAGTACAAACATGTAATCAGTTTTTTATAGAGGTATAGAACTTTAAGTTGGCATTACTTTTCAAGATGGCGACCGATTAACAGCTGTCAAGTGATTTATTCTCAGTTTGATTTGGCAATTCATCATGAATAGACTGACATTTGAACAACGCTTGCAAATGTGCAATTTTGGGCCCAAAACGAGATTACCGTTCTTCCCGATTTTCATAAGCGAATTTTGTTTAGCGATGAAGAGCACTTCTGGTTGAATGGTTACGTCAACAAACAAAACTGCCGCATTTGGAGTGAAGGTAATCCGCAAGTGTATGTCGAAACACCGTTACATCCAGAAAAACTGACTGTTTGGTGCGTTTTATGGGCTGGTGGAATCCGTACTTTTTCAAAAACGATGGTGGCCAGAACGTTACAGTCAATGGTGATCGGTATAGAGCCATGATTACTAACTTTTTCATTCCTGAATTGAATAACCATGATGCCCAGGAGATGTGGTTTCAACAAGACGGCGCAACATGTCACACAGCTCGTGCCACAATAGAATAGACAGCTCGTGCCACAATAGATTTATTTGGTGACCGCCTAATTTCACGTTTTGGACCTGTAAATTGGCCTCCAAGGTCTTGTGATTTAACAGCGCTAGACTACTTTCAGTGGGGCTATGTAAAGTCATTGGTCTATGCGAGTACGCCACAAACGCTTGACCATTTGGAAGACAACATTCGCCGTGTTATTGCCACAAATGTTGGAAAAATTCATCGAAAATTGGACGTCCAGATTCGACTACATCCGTGCCAGCCGTAGCGGTCATATGCCAGAAATCATATTTAAAATGTAATGCCACAAGATTATCTTTCGGATAAATAAAATTCATGTAATGTAATGCCACAAGATTATCTTTCGGATAAATAAAATTCATGTCAATCGAATAATCCATCGTTGCTTTATTGCAACTTAAAGTTCTATACCTCTATAAAAAACACCCTTTATATTTATTATATACATCGTAGTAGTCAACTCATTTAAAATGTATAAAAAATATAAATTAACAAATTTATTAAATATATTACCACTATAATTACTATTATAATAAAAATCAAGTAAAATGTTAATTAAGATTTTTTTTTTTTATTTTTGTTCAATTATATTATAAGCTTAGCCCCTTAGCAGTTTTATTAAATTTCACTTTGATATCAAACACCTCTTTAAATAACAAAAAAAACGGATAATTTTTTTTCTATGTATGTTGGCAAAAGGATAAAAGTACTGGTTTTTCCAGGGCTAAAATAAAAATAAAATAAATTCAATAACTTAAAAATACAAATAAGAAAATGGCGAACATTTTTCAAAAGCAGAAGAAAAATAAACAATTTATAAAAACAGCTTTTTTAAATCATACCCAAAATGGTATATTTTATTTTTGACAAATAATATATTCTTATAACTCAATTAACACAATCTTGAAACCCATATATTCTGAAATATAAATAAAAGGACCTATACCTCATTCACGCTAAACCCTTTATCTAATATTTATCTTAATAACTTCAAGAAATAATTACAAATAATGAATTTAACTGTTGGCTTGTCTATTAAATATATTAAATTTATTATGCAAATATAAATAAATCAACTATACAATTCCTTATATATATAAACTTTTCTAATCACTTAATTATAAATTGATGAAAAATAATAAAATAAAAGTTAAATACTTAAATAATTAAATAATTAATTAATTGAAACCTACATTCATTTAACAAAATAAATAAGTACTCGAGTGTTTAAAGTCACTGTGCCCTAAAGAAAAGCCACCCACAAATAAATTAACTCACTTATACGCAATCAGTCACACACACGCTCTCAGTAAAACAAATTTGCAAAAACAAAAATACTCTTTGAGTGCAATTCCCATTATACTCTCTGAGTTAAATATTTTTAACCAACACTAATGCAACATTCAAATGTAACTTTTTTATTTTTAACGAGATGAAATAAAAACAAGAACTAATGCTCGCTATTGTGCAAAGAATTTCCAATACATAAGCAAACTATGTTAATGTGTGCAACTGGGAATATTATCACTCATACACGCACCATTTGTACTGAATATTTAAGTGTGTGTATGTAAATAAATGCTTGTATTTATGTGGGTGATGCTAAAGCTTTTATTGACATACACGTTTAAGGATACGTGTGTAGGTATGTGTGTTAGTGCCCGCACACGTACACAATATCAGCCAGGTTCTGCTAAATTGAATAGTACTACCAAAGAATACATGAACTACATACAACATGTACGGCAACTGCAGCTTTAACCATCTACGACGACTTCGATGCTGATGATGATAATAATGTTGATATTGTTTGGGGGATTTCTTTTTTTTTTTTTTCTTCAACTCCTCAACAAGCTTTGTTACACAGTGGGATGAAATATTAATTTTTTTTAATTTAAAAAATTTCTGGTTTAATAATAATAACGTCATGAAACCTTATTTCTATTATACTGTTATAAAGACTCATCCAGGGGACTTGCTAATTTTGACAGTTCATAGAGGCTATATTGTTGAATCTACATCTGTCGAATTAGCTGTTTCTTACTCAGACTATTTTTCCAAATCACCATGGACGAGAATATAACAATCAACAACACATTTAAATGATAATTTTTTTTTCAAAATGGGTGCTTCGCTCGGGCAACTTTCATCGATTAGGCTAATGGGTACCTCAGCAAACAAAATTACCAAATATGGGAGTATGCACAGTGGTTAAAACAGGTTTTAGTTTGGAAATATTTGGATAGTTCATGAACCACTAAATATATCTTAATGACATTACATAGAGGCAAAGCAGAGCAGCGAATGGTCAAACTTTTAGGGTAAAGTTAGGTATGTCGTTCCCCAAAGTTGGGTACCTCGGGCATACATTTTTTTAATGTCATAAAAAGTTTATTTATAACTCAAATATTTGATTTTTTTAAACTTAGATAGTCCTTAAAAATATCTAAAAAATATCTGGGTTATCTCTTTTTAGTTTGGGAGAAAATTGAAAATTGAAAATTGAAATTTTTATTTTTTTTTAAATATTTTGCCGACTCTTACTTAAGATCTGACAACCGTCTGTACAGAGCTTTGGTATTTTTCGTTTTGGTAGACTTATTTATGATAGAATTATTATTTTGCAATATGGGCTGGTTGCGAGATAGAGTATTTTTGGCTTCTCTAAAATTATGAAAAAGGTTTCCTGATGATCTGGCCTAAGCAACCAGTGAAGTGCGTATGGGAACTAGCTTTTCCCCCAACTTTAAAATTGCATTTTTTATTATTAAATGTTATGGGTAATTAGCATAATATTAAGAAAATAATATTTCAATTCCAAAAAAAATTTATAAATAAGTAAACGATTAATATTTGCACTCATGAAAAGTGTTATGTTTAAAACGTGTTCGTATGAGTCTTTATGAGTCTGTATGATTCTCCCTTTAATTGATCTTTTTCTGTCTTAGGAATCATTGTTGACAATGCTATGGATTTTTACTCATGTAAAATGAAGTTAAAAATTAAGAAAAAAAAACCAGGGACCGCAAATAACAGTTATATTTGAAAATGTGACCTTAAAAAATCTCCATGTTAGAGTCAGGGAACACCTATAGTGTAATATACCAAAAGATTCGTATTGACGAGCTGATTAAGAATCTTTGGTGATCTTGAGAAAATGATCCAAAGTCCACTGTTAAGATTTATTTTTCAACAAAAAAATAAAAGTTGGGATGAAACTGTTAAGAACTGTTTGATGGGCAAAATAAAACACATTTGAGGAGTTTTATTTTTCCGTCAGGAAATAAAACTAAACATTTATAAATATCACAAACGTTGTTCGTGACGGCGGAGCAGAGCCTGAGCCTCGGTCTCGCAGACGTAAGATTGTCAGTTCAACTCAAGCTACGGTAAAAGGATTTTTATTTTTGTTAAAAAAATCATCAAATAGTTTTTTTCTTTTGTAATGAATAACTCATATATGGATAATATAACATTTTTTATAAGAATATCTTATTTAATTATACGAACTGGATATATATCTATGATTTTTACATTAAATGAGTTTTATTTCCTGATGGAAAAAATAAAACTCCTTCAGTGAGTTTTATTTCCTGACGCAAAAAATAAAACTCCTCAAATGACTTTAATTTTATGCCGGCTAACTAAAACTTCTTTTTAAGTAGTTTCGTCCGGCCTTTTATTTTAACGTTCAAAAATAACTTTTTAAGGTGGACTTTTTTCATTTAAGCCGCAAAATAACTGTTATTAAAGAACTTATTTAATATCGCTTATAACCGTTACGGTCCCTGAAAAAACTAAATTAGTTTTTATTTATAATCCCTTAGCATCTTGTTACTTCTTATATTAACCCTTAGCCTTTACTTCAAAAATAAAACGCATATGGCATTAGTGAGTAAATTTTGCCCAATATGACAAATATTTGTATTTCTTTTTATATTTTTTACACAGAGTACGCACTTCAGAATACGTTTTAAAAATAAATTAATTATTCAACCGATTTGGGCAAGACAAAGATAAAGCTGTTGTTTGAAACTTTTAATTTTTTAATCGTTTGTTAAATCACTATGAAGATTTCTAGCAAGTCTAATTAGCGGGAGATTCGTTCTACGAGATTTTTGTTCGGTTGTAAGATTCATATTCAATTAATTCGAATAAGCACTCCGTTTATACTTCTTATTTCGATTCAATTCCGAAATAAACTGCTTAAAAGCTGCAACTGCATATACATGATATATCATATGATATTGCCTGAGGCCATCGATTAGATCATCGCTTACAGATATAAATTCTAATAACTTGATCTCATATATCGACTTTGGCTTTGGTCCCGTTGTAAAAGACAATGATTCTGGGCCTTTTCGTTTCAGTTCAGATTTCCTTATTAGAGTTTATATGTGATTACATGCTAAAAAACTTTATGCTAAAAAATAAAAGCGTTCATTTAATTTTCATTTCAGATTGTCTGATATTTACATATGTATATGATAAAGATAAAACGTATTATAAACTTACATCTTGTTCACTTTCAACCCAATGTGCAATAGCATCTTCATTATTACATGTAATTTACTGTCTTAGTATTCTTCTATAGTCTTGTACAGAGAGGTGTGTAATAGTTTGTGTTAGTGTGAGTATCAATGTTTATGTAGTCTTTTGCTTGAGTATATGTATGTGTATATACATAATTTAGTTCTGCGAAAGATTTCGTTGATTGTTGCTGTTATTTTTATACGCATTGGGGATACTTAAGTGTGTTGAGTGCTTTTACCGGTTGCTAACATTCACATATTTTCCCTAGTGTTTGTGTGTGTGTTGTTTTTTAATCATTGTGTTTTCTTATGATGATTACGATACAATTAAGTTGTTGCTGTAGCTTTTGTATTCCTTTCAAACTTATATTGGGTTGTTGTACTACAGACGTGTTGGTCATATAAATGGCCACCCTTTTAAGCCAGTCAACGTTTTAGTTAGTCAAGTTTTTATAAAAATTCCAAAAATATTGATCTAAAGACCAGTCACTAAACCAAACAAAGAAACTTTTAACAAAAGTTGAGTTTAGTGTTTCTCTTGAAATATTTTTATACAAAAGAAATGTTTGATATTTAGTATAGATAATGAATTAATACTGAAAGTTTAGCAAACAGAAAAATACGTTTATATCTTAAAAGTTTTATTTTGATTATCAGTGTACTCTGCCAAGCTCTTTAACACTCTATTGTTGTGTTTGTGAATTTGGTCATAAGAGTCGTTATAAACAAATCAAAATTTTAATTTCGTAGCTTTTCTTTTTGTTGTCTATAATAACATTTTAAACAGAACTCCATAAAAACGTTTATTAAGTACTCCTTTGTTACTCATCCTCACCCACTGTGGTACGATTTCTAAAAAAAAAAAAAATAACAAAAACCCAGAACTCTTAAATATAAAAATGATAAAAAATAAATGAACAAAAATATTTGTTGTTTTGTGAGTTTATTTTTTTTTTTGTATGAAAAAAATAGAGAAAATAAAATACAACAACATTTTCAACATGGCTGCCATGACTCTGACTTAAAAATGCACTGTTGCCAATTTTATGCTTTTATCTACAATAGCACGAGCACAAATATGTATATCAAAATACACACCCATACACACATATATATATATATACATATACATATATATATAATATTTTACATTTGTATACGCGCAAACAAACAATTCCTTTATACTAGCAACAGCAACAACAAGTTCTGTTCGTGTATTAATGTTTCAGCAACAACAACTACATCAACTACCAGCAACATCAGCTCACAAGCAACAGTAATGGCAACGACAACAAAAATTTAAAATCTAAATGATATTCTGATGGTATTTGAAGTGTACGAGTGTATTGTTGAATGTATATGTGTATGCGTATGTGTGCACGTGAGGATGTGTTATATTATTTTTGCTGTTTTTTAGTTCTTTTTTAAGTGGGTGGTTTCAACATTTCTTTTACAATACTAACAATTAGCCTGCTATGACAGGCTAGTTCTAAGAAATATTTAAAAAAAATAATAATATTAAAAATATACCGCACAATGGTACATAATGCGAGAGGGGAGTTTTCAAAGTTAGAAGAGTTTTATAAGAGCCAACACTTTAAAAACTCTTTTAGTCTCTATTTAAAATAAAAGAAAATTTTAAATAATTTTAAAATCATTAACGCACTATTTTTTCCGATGGGTTAAAAAAATACCGTTTTTGTTTGTTGACGAACCCTGTAGATAAACAAGCGGAATCGAAAAAATAACACGATTTGTGTTTTGGATGCTTCTACATCGGCTTTGAAAAGGAGAAGGTTATTGTGTTGTCTGCATTGTTTAACCGACTTCGTACCCCCGGGGGTTCCAATTGTCACTGCAGGAATATGGCAAATACTTTGCCGCGGTCCACTCGGGGAAAATAGGGGCACCAGACGCTAGGGTTCCTAGAGCCTAAATCTGGAAGAAAAGGTCTGTGTGTTAAAACATACGGGTCCTCTTCGAGGCCCGACCAGTGCCCAAAGGACTGGTACCACGGGAATCGGTGGCCCCACAGAGAGCCTATCCTTTCTGTGACCGGTTATTGGTGAGGTCCCCTTCGGGGGTACACGTGGTGGTTGTGGTTTAAGATCGATTTATGTAGGTAAGGTGCAAGGTCGATCAAGTGTGCTGTTGCACTCTCAACAGACGGAGTTTGGATAGTCTCCAAACCCCTAAGCAAGAGGTTATAATATGGATCTAGGCTTGCCATGTTATATAAATTGCTACTCATTGTGACTGTATCACACGCAAAAAGCGATTGGTGGCAATCGTAAAGTGTTGTTATACTACACAATGGGGGCGCTAGTCTACGCCTAAGTTTCACTCGGTGGTAAGACCACCGTTAGGTTAGGCCGAGTTGGCAGGTACTCACGTTAATCTTGTTCCACAATTAACCGACTTCGGAAGAGGACGAAGGTTTTCAAATCTTCTGTTAATTTTCGTGTTATTCAGGAACTCTGCGATTTCTGAAACGATCTTGAAAATATTTTTTTTTAAAATTGTATGCTTACAAATTAGTCTTATTTAGAAGAAATGTAAATAAAGGGTGACGCTATATAACACACGTGATTTTTAGGGTTCCATACCCAAAGGGTAAAAACGTAACCCTTCTATTACTGGAACAATAATAGGTAGAGTCTTCAAATTTTCACAGAACATTTGGAACTTTTGCCGCTATAACAACAAATGCTAAAATTTTACGGTGTTCCGAGAGAGACGTGTTATTCACGTATATGTGTTTTTTCTTGAACTGTAGGAGGCATACACTTAAAATTTACACACATTAATTAAAACTTAGTTTGCTATATAAACAAGTATAAAAAATTCAACCTAATAATTAAAGGGTGTTCCGATAGTGACTTGATTTGCAAGTATATGACCCAAGTTCTGAACCATAATAGGTAGACTCTTGAAATTTTCAGAGAAGGTGTATACCTGTGGCCGCTATAGCAACAAATACTAAAACTTATAGGGTGTTCTGAAAGTGACGTGTTAATTTCGATTATGCCTTTATTACTTAAACTGTAGCAGGCAAACACTTAAAATTTGCACAATTATTAAAACTATGTTCGCTTTATAAACGTAAATATTAAAGGGTGTTCCTATACTGACGTGATTTGCATGTATATGACCTAAGTTTCAAGCGATAATAGGTAGAATCTTGAAATTTTTACAGGAAGTGTATTACAATGGCCACTATAACAAATAGTAAGAATTAGAGGGTGTTCCGACATATGGCCTAATTTTTTAACCATAATAGGTAGACTTTTAAAATTTTCACAGATGGGGTATTGCTATGACCCCTATAAAAAATAATGAAAATTAAAGGGTGTTCCGGCAGTGACGTGATTTTCATGTTTTGTAAAACTTGTGCATTCATTAATTTGGGCAGAAAATATCGGACCTAGGGTGAGAAAAATTGTCCCACGGTCGTAACCTGGCGCATATATTATGGGATACAGGAGTGTAGGGGCGGGTTAGGAGTACAAACTGGTGCAGGTTTTTTTTTAACCTGGTTTAACATAAAGAGGTTATGTTCTATTACGTTGGAGATTATAGAGAAATATGGAATTTTATGTTTAAAAAAGAAGTTTAAAAATTTCTGAAAACACAATAATCTCATTTTTGGCATCTAATAGCTTATGTAAGTTATGTAATTATAAAAAATTTATTTTTTAACAAAATCTTTTAAAACAAAAAAGTTATAGGCTTTTAAAAATTATAATTTTTTAAAAAAATTTTAATGTTAGCTAAATACAAAAAAAAAACCATTTTGGACCATCGTGATCTCTGTGATAGTGTTATAATAGAGCAGCAATGTTTTGAGATAGTCTGGCAATCACTTTCAAATGAGTAATATAACTTTGAAATCACTACCCATAAAAAATGGTATTGGGACCCCTTTTCAAAGTATGTACCATAGTGCGGAGTCCAAAGTTTGTAAATTTCTCACAAAACTAAAGTTAAAAATTTATTAAGAAGTATTAGTTACAAGTGTAATTAAATATTTAAGAACTAAAAAACTCTTTTTAGCACTTTTTATCACTTTACTATCATAATAAAATTCAAACAAAAATTAAAGTGTATTTTAAACCCTCCATAACTTTCTTTCTTATAGGTCGATTTATTCTATATCGGAAATTAAAGACCAAAGTCTCACCGACACAGAAACAGAAAAAATCGCGTATAAAAATTCCAACCCAATCCAAATTTATGAAAATAAAACTACATGTTTGCGATCAAATCAAAGCTGAATTACAATAAATTCTCATATGTTTGTATATAGTTATCAGCAGTCCTGGTTAATGCAGTCTTTGCCTACTTTTATTTGATGCTCCTAAATACTGCCACGCTTTTACAAATGTGACAATATGTGGGTGTTGCTTCTTTGAGTGGTGACAAAATTTGCTTTCCCTTTTCTCGAGAACCGGGTCGATTTGAATAATTTTCCTCATACTTTTTTTAATTTTTATTACAAGCTGGAAGTGCAATATTTTAAGCATCTGCCAATTATTTTTCGATGTAATTTATATCTGTTGTAGGGGGCTTCAATTCTTATCAGCGAAGGATTTTAAGCCTTCTCCTCCTCTTTAACACTAACGTAGCTGATGTCTCTAAAGTCGCTATAAGTTAGTAATGCCGCAAGATCTTCACATATGTTTCCACACTTGGGATTTTTCGGTTTTTAACTTGCCTTAATTATTCATTACATAAAATACTTCTACAAATATGTATACTTTTATTACTAATGCCACGAATAATTAACGTACGCAAATTATACGCTTACCACTAACACCACGTAAATTTTACGTATAGTCTTTCAATGTTCACGTTCTTAGAGCAGTTAAATGACTAAGTATGCCTTGTATTTGAGTTTGTTTAAAAACTATTGAAAAATGTACTTGTGGAGTTTGGTCCGTTCGGACATTGAATGCTTGTATAGCAACAATTATAAAAAATCTACACTACTTGGGTATTTTTTTCACAATTTTTGGTCCAAATTTCCATTATACTCTTTTGGCCAATTTTTTTTTTTTTTTTTTGTTTGTTTTTGCGCGATTTTTCATGCAGTCATTTTGCATGCAGCCACCACATTATGATCAAATAGTAACTAAAACTTGTTTCTCATAACCAAAAACTATAAGTTGTTCATGGCAATCATATATTCTAAAAGAGAACATAAGATAGTTCTTGTGACCATACCATAACCATGTTTTCTCTCTTCGTGTATGCTGCCTTGTCTGTTGAATCGTTTTGGACAGCCACTTGAAATTTTAACTCGTTATTACACACGTTGTAATGTGGTGTAAAAAATAAATACAAATTTGCATACAGGTAGATTATCAGGTAGTGGGCATGCCACAACCCCCAGACTGCTCACCAAAGTCTCTGAACACTGTAGTTGTGATCAAGAACCGGTAAATTGGTTATCGAAACATTATATTCCTTTAGGATGTGCGCCTGGGATTACTAACCCATTGGCTTATATATCAAGTGGAGAGATTTCACGATAGGACAAGCGACATCTGTGTGTGCAAACTAAAATATGTTGCTTCATCCGGGTTACAGGAATGCGAATTAAAATTATCCATTTGGGTTTCCGGGTGGAAATTCTATCTGTACAAACCTTATTAACTCTCCGAACGTAGTATTGTTACGACCATTACAACAAGTATAATAAATAAAATAAAAATATACCATTATCTTTTTTCCGATAATAGCTGGCTACTTTAAAGTTACACACAGATTATGTGGCAATATATCTGCTGTAACAAGTTCAAAAATTAAATAAAAAATTAAACAATGTATTCGTAGAAGACCTGATATTAATTATTATATGGTTTATTATTCTTTGGTTTTATATTTTGAACCTTTGTTCTATTTACACTTTAAATTTAGTCAGCGTTGTATTTCCAAGTTCTCTTTAGCAATAATTAGGAAAATAATATTAAAGTGCTTCCCCATAGAAGATAAGTATGTGCCTTGTCGTTTAAGCCGTAAAAGGCTTACAGATTGCTTATTTTAAATTATTTTTTATTTTAGATTCGATGTTCAAACCGATTTAGTCATTTAATTTTTTGTGACAGATTTTTTATATTAATTTTTATAGATTTAAAATTTAAATGGTTTCGCCATGCAATTCAGATTATTTGTACGTAACTTTCAAACAATAATATACAGGCATGTCACAAATTCCGTTCGGAATTGAAATGATTCCGTAGTTACCATTCCGATCGGAATAGTTTTAGCTGCTATAGATTCCGTTCAGTTTTATTAAATCGAAAAAAATACAAAACAACTTTTAATGTGGCGTCATAAGAATGAATGTAGCAAAACAATAACCCATGCTCCATAGCTATATTTCGTTTAAAAGTGGAATGATTTCGTATTTTGCTTCTATAGAAAACGTAAAACGAAAAAATAATAAAAACCACTTCCAATTTGCTATGTGGAATTGAGATTTTAAGCAATTTATAGCCGTTTAAACTATTCAGAACATCTTTTTATTAGTAATGGATATTATTCTGGACCATACCTTGACACTTTACGGCGCACAGTGGTCAAAAATCCATAACTTTTGATTGGATTGGAATTTTTATACGTGGTTTTTCCTATTTTGTAAGTGAGACTTGGTCTTTAAGTTTCGCTATGAAAATTTCGACTAATAAGAACGAATGTTATGGAGGGTTTAAAATATATTTTAATTTTTTTATGAAGGTAAAGTATTAAACTGTGCTAAAAAGGTTTTTTAAGTCTTAAAGATTCAGTTATGCTTGTAACTAATACTTAGTGAAAAGTTTTCAACTTAAATTTTGCCCGAAAACTCTACACTTTGACTCTCGCACTGTGGTACACATTTTGAGAAGGGGAGAAGTCATATTTTGTGGTTACAGATTTCAAAGTTATATTACTCTATAGAAAGTAAATACTAGAGTAGCTCGGGAGCCAAAATATTACTGGTCTATTTCAGCATTATCACAGCGAACAGCTTGGTCTAAAATGGACTTTCTCTGTATCTTGTTAAAATGACCAGACAGATCTGTGGACATATCGGGTAAAATATATAACTAATATTTAAAAGTATTTTTATATAGCACACAATTATTTTTTGTTGCGATTTTTGTATTTATTACCCTAAGATTGAGTCACATGTTGTTTTTATTGGCAGGGTCCACCAAAATAAAAGGCCTCAACACCCAAGAAGACTATTTGATAAAAAGTTTTTGTCTTTAGATTTGAATTAAAAAGTAATACTTCAAAAAGCAACGTTGCGAAGCTTTGCAGAAAATAATTGGTTTTTTAAAACTTGTGCATTCATCAATTTGTTCAGAAAATATTGGACCTTGGGTCAGAATTTTTTTGTTTAAATTGTTTTGGTACCCATGATCAAAAACCGGCGCATATACCATGAGGTATAGGAGTGTAGGGGAGGTTCGGACTACAAACTGGTGAAAGATGTATTTCTTGAATTTTTATTATCTTTCTAAGCATATATTTTTATTTTGTCACATTCGTTCTTACGTTGCAATATGTAATACATAAAAAGTGGTTTTGTATTTTCGATTTACTAAAACCGAACGGAATCTATAGAAGCTAAAACCATACCGATCGAAATGATAACTACGAAATCATTTTAATTCCGAACGAAATGTCTGAAATGATTGAATATATTAATTTTTTGAAAGTCCAAAAATTATTTGTGTTATTAAAAAAATATAACAAAAATGACCGAAATATCTTTAATTACAGCAGTAAATTGGTAAAATATGACGCAGAATTTTAGTAAAACGGTGTCCTGAATAGTTTAAACGGTTAAAAAGGCTAAAAATATAAATTCCACATAGCAAATTGAAATTTGTTTCATTTCGAAAAATTTTTTCTTTTTATATTTTCTAGAGAAGCAAAGAACGGAATCAATTCTACTTCCGAATGGAATTTAGCTCTGTGACATGGCTGATAGTCTCTGAAAATTAACCTAGAGTGTGTAAAAATAAATAAAAAATATTATACTAGACAAGGCGAATCCATTTTACTAGGTGTTAGCACGGCGTTAATGATACTTTATTTTAAATATTTGAATATCAAATCAGAAAGCGGATTCCAGCGTTTAGGAATCTCTTACATTAGAGTTAGCGAAATACCAATCACCAAATTGGAAATCCCCATTATAACACTGGCCCTAAATATGTTCAAAAATAAAAGATTTTTTTTACATTCATTAAAGATGTTTCACGGAAGCAACCGTGAAACATACATCATTTTTTGTCTAGCAAACAAGTATATTTATGGCTGGACATAACAAGTATATTTATTTTTATTTTAGGCTTAAGATATGACTAATTATTGTTAGTTCAAAAACCAATATTTTATTTATTGAAGATTCAACATATAAAATATGAAAAAAAAATTAAAGATGTAATTATTTAAAATTTCTAACAAGATATATTTTTAACTAGGTTGTTGATCTAAGCATTAAATTGGTAATCCCGTTAGAAGCTATTTCCGTCAAAATTAACTTTTTAAGTTTTTTGTTTAAATTTTAGTTTGTCGTGGGCATACCGGAAATACCTCCCAACCGGAAATACTGTTCATATTTCATCTTCTGCGAAAATTTTAAAATTTAAGAACAAATTTTAACCAATTTTGAATGGCTTTACGTATTTGTATCTTTACATTTTATTGCTTAATAAGACTTTTTGTTGATGCTGTTTTTTTTTTGCAGAAAAAAGTCTATAATTAATTAAATTTGTTATTTTCGTTGTTTCCATTGTTGATTAATGTATGTGAGTACATTTTAAATATACCCTGCAGTATTTCAATAAACTTACCACTTGATTACAATTTTTTAGGATTCCGCACCCAAAGGGTAAAAACGCAACCCTATTGTTTTCGCTACAATGTCTGTCCGTCCGTCTGCCAGTAACAGACCCAAATAGGTAGACTCTTGAATAAGTGCTGCCGCTATAGCAACAAACACTAAAACTTATAGGGTGTTCCAATAGAGACGTGCTATTCAAGTATATGTGTTTATTTCTTCAACTGTAGGAGGCATACACTTAAAATTTTATAGTATTTTAAGTATAAAAATAAACCTAAAAATTAAAGGGTGTTCCAAAAGTGACGTAATTTATATGTATATGGCTTAAGTTTTTAACCATAATAGGTAGACGCTTGAAATTTGCACAGAAGTTGTATAACTGTGGCCGCTATAACAACAAATACTTAAACTTATAGGGTGTCCTGAAAGTGACGTGTTATTTGCGTTTAAGTCTTTATTTCTTGAACTGTAGGAGGCATACACTTTAAATTTACACACAGTAATTAAAACTTAGTTCGCTATATAAACAAGTATACAAAAATAAACCTACAAATTAAAGGGTGTTCAAAAAGTGACGTGATTAGCATATATATGAACTAAGTTTCGAACCAAAATAGGTACATTTTTGAAATTTTCACAGAAGGTGTATACCTGTGTTCTACCGGGTAAGTAGACTTGTATAGTGTATATACAAACTGCAGGGTAGTTGTGTTGCGATAATACACACCCCAGCATCAAATGAATTATTTATGCATACATATGACTACATCTGCGAATTCTATATTATTAAAGTTGCTAATAATGATGACTCGCTTGTTACTCTTTTCTATCTTCTTTTTTTATACAACAATCTGAACAACATACATATATTTGTGCAAAATAAAAAATAAGTTAAAATAAGATAAATAGAAAAACAGAAAAAAAGAATAATTGCAATGGTTCCTAAAAGCAATTTTAACTTATTTTAAATGAGTTAAGTGCATACAAGCAAGTTTATATAATAACAATAAAAAACGTTTTGCAGTTTTCCTTTTTACAACAGAGGTGTCAAATAATTGTGATAATTTGTGTGTATTATTGCGAGTGTATTTGTGTGTGGGTGTGATGGTGTGAGGGTGTGTAAGGAACATAATAAATTTTTTAAAGCAATAATTCTTGCAAAAAAAAACCGACTTCAAAACAGACAAACTTAAAATCATGTTTCTTTAAGACGGTAATTATACAATGATTATATTATATTCGAGGAAGATTGTAGCAGGATTTTTTAAATGTCATTGCACAAACTGTCAATTCAGATAAAAAAAAACTAATTTTTGAATTCAATAATCTAAAACAAATATCAGTCGATTATCTACCTGGGGAGCAGTACTTCCGGAGTATATAGGGGCACAAGACCCCAGGTTTCTGTGCTTTTTCAGGTCAAACCAATGCCAAACGACTGTCTGTATACAGCGGATAAAAAGTTTGGCTATATACATAAAGTTACACTAACTATTGCGACACCCTGTAATTTCCGAGTTCAAATTTTATACTTGTTATAGCGGTCGTAGCAATACAGGTTCATTGTAAATTTCAACCGTCTGTCTGTAACGGCTTAAAAGTTTGGTCATATATATCACTTTTACATTAACTATTGCGACACCCTGTAATTTATAATTTTAAATATTTATACTTATTTTAACACACATAGTAATGGACATTCTGTCTAATAGTTAAGTGTTTGTCAATAACTATTTAAAAGATAGGGTCATATATATCAAATGACGTCACCTATTGGGACACCCTTTAAATTCAAATTTTAATATAAATACTTGTTAAAGAGAACTTTGTCATACAGATTCTTTGTAAAATTTAACTTTGTGTCCATATACATCAAATTACATCAACTATTGGGACACCCTTTAATTTCCAATTTTAAATATTTATACTTGTTATACCAGACATAGTAGTGAACACTCTGTCTATTTTTCAAGTGTTTGTCTATAACGGTTCCAAAGATGAGGACATAATGGTCAAATTACATCAATAATTGGGACACCCTTTAATTTATCAAAATTTTATACTTGTTGTAATAGCGGACTAAGCAATATAGGTTCTCTGTACATTTCAACTGTCTATCTATAACAGTTGAAAAGTTTGGCCATATATATCACTTTTACATTAACTATTGGGACACCCTTTAATTTCCAAATTCATATTTTACACTTGTTATTTTAGCGGACTTAGCAATACAAGTTCTTTGTAAATTTCAACTGTCTGTCTATAACGGTTCAAAAGTTTGGCCATATATATATCAAAATAAACCAACTAATGGGACACCCTTTAATTTTTAATTTTAAATATTTATACTTATTATAACAGACATAGTAACGAACATTCTGTGCAACTTTCAAGTGTTTGTCTATAACGGTTCAAAAGATAGGACCATAAAGGTGAAATTACGTCACCTATGGGGTCACCCTTTAATTTTTAATTTTATTTTTTAATTACTTTTTGTTATTGGGAGCTATAGTGATACGCACTTTTTTCTAATTTTAAATGGGTGACCTACAAATTTCATAATACACGTAAAAAACGTGTATGTTGTATGGGGACACCCTTTAATTTTTAAACTTTTAAACTGTTTTTCAAATGGGACCAATCTGTAGCCATAACCTTTCTAATGGCGCAAAAATTTTTAAAATCGGTTCAGAAATGACCGAGTTCTGAAGGCACAAACATAAAAAAAAGCAACATTCAGACGAATTGATAACCTCCTTCTTTTTTGAAGTCGGTTAAAAATATTTTTACATGCAAACAACTTTAGTCTGAAAAACAATTAATTATTTAAAAAGAAAATTAATTAGATTTAATTGTTTACAATAAAATAGGATAATAACAACGTTTGCTATTTTATAGCCCATGCTAGGCGTGATAAAAATACTTATACAGTTGTGAACAGTGCAACTCTTGTCAATATCATTTGTGTTTGCGTCTTTCTCAAAATATTGGTAATCAATTTTGATCTACTTTCGGAATTTTATTTAGTTTTTAATGTAGAGTATACAGAAATTAAGAATATTCTCTTCTAGCCTCTATGATAGTGGTAAATATTTTATCTTCTATATAAATAAAATCAAATATAGTTCATTGATAATCGCATCACTTAAGAACAGCTGCACCGATTTGGTCAATTTTTTTTAATCTTCATCATAACCGTACTTAGGTTTTTAAGGTAAGAAAGACTAACAACGCTCACTTTTCATTTTTAAGTAGCTAGAGAACTATAAATATCTTTGAAATTTTCCACCAGTAGTGCTCTTATTAACATACACAATTAAGCAAAACACAGGCTAGATTGGGATAGTGGGCTTGGTACCTCCCATACACAGTCAACAATTATTATCGTCAACTTGGAGATCTGCAATAGGTAGAGTTTTGAAACTCTCATACACAGTAAATTTTTTTGCACCAATTAAAGGCTTTAATTAATTTTAAATTGAAGTTAAATTAATTTCTTACTTGATTCAAATATATATTTGTTTAAATCAGAACAAACAAATTTTCTAATTAAACAAATAATTAAATCAATTAATGATTTAATTTAATTTTAATCTGAAACCAATTTAAATCGTTAATTGGTAAAAAAATATTTTTTTCTGTGTACTAATGTTCATAGTCTAACAAAACACAGACTAGATTAGGATATTGGGAGTCGTCCCTCCCGTAAAAGTAAAATATTGTTATGGTGTTATCCCTCCGATGGTCGGTGCCTTACGATACGATAAGTGCATCATAAGGTTCTGAGCAGACCCATAAAAATTATTTTAGAAATACATTTTTAGAATTAATTTTATTTATTTGTTTAAGCGTTTTGATATAAATAACAAAAAGCAATTAGGTTTGCAACTATATAATTGCATGCACTGTTCGTTGAGACATATAGGACGACTACATTTGTTACCGGACTCAACTCGTCATAGGTGATGAATGAGGCCAAACCGGCGATATCAAGCATGTTTTAACACATTTCCAGTGGCCAACGATTTGTGGAGCGTTTGCATAAATATCCAGTCAACATCTGACCCATTGTATCTCGCTTTAAATTTATTTGCAGTGCAAAATTTGATCTGGTTTGAATACTTTCAATGGATCGGTGTTTTGACGGTAATAAACAGTAGATAACATGATTACTGGTTTTTTTGGCTTTACCATATAGGAGCACCAAACGATTTTATTATTGTAATAGCAAAATATAGTGCTTACAGGCCACTATTGAAGTACCATTGTTATCGAAACGGATAAAACAGATAAGTACTTGAATCCTTTCAAGGACATAGTGACTTTATAAATTCTCATATTATAATTTGCCCACAATTCTGTTGCTGTCTGAGAATTCGAGTGGAACACACCAGCAATTAGCAGCATCCCAAAAAGGCATATATTTCGTCTTCTTCAATCATTGCCCAAGATCAATATTTGTTATTATTAGATTACTTTTCTTTCTATTGACGAACCGCTTTAACGACTTTACTATTGGTTTCCCGCACAATAACACATAGGATTTCAGGAGACAATAATGACTTGAAAATAACTCGCTAATGCCTCTCGTAATGGCCCTTTACGATTAAAAGTTGTAACATTATAAAAGCGAGGCCTTCCAGATGGTGGAGAATTTTAATTCCACATATTGCCGTCTTTTGACTGGTACATAAGGTCCTGAGTGAAAGATATGCTGGATGATTTAATTGCAGTTGGAGCTTGAAGGGTAATAGCTTTTCTATACAAACCTTCAACGTAATTATGGTTGTCATCCTCAACAGTCTCTAAAGCTGGATTCACTCATTTGTTTCGGACAAAATTTTTGTCTGAAGAGGAATTATTTTGTTCAGGCAACTCTCAGTTTGCATTGGTTTAATTTTAGTTTTTGTTCGTGGATTTTGTTTGGATTTTGTTTTGCAAAATATTGAATATAATCATATGCTATATGATTATATATTATGAGCGATAGCTTATATATAAGTAACTAGGTTAAGCAAAGCATTTGGAAGTTATTACCTAAGGCATGTCAGGAATCAATATTTGAAATATTATTTGCCCGTCCTCCTTTTATAATATTTTTTTACTAAATTCTTTTTTTTTTTTTTTTTTGTTTAACCAACCTGTTTTATAAATGAGGTGTGCAAGTAATCGATTTTATGTACTTGAGTAACTATCAACGGAAGCATTCGTTAAATGAATATAAAATTTTTATGTTGTTTCACACGAAAAAACTTCAAAATATTATCAATTACTGCATGTAAAATTATTAGTTCGTATTTTATGTGGCAGCTTTGTTTTTCCGGACATTTTTCAAAATGAGTGAATGGTTTTGCAGAAAACTTTAAGTAAAAATAATTTTATCTAATGCTTCATCAAAATCTTCATCTAATGGAAAATAGTCATTATGTTCTATGCCGCCACTTGTTTCGAAATGGTCGGACTCCTGTCCTATAATTTGCAAAATTTTTGCCTGAAGTCGTTGACGTTCTTTCGGCTTACATTTGCTGCTCTTAGCTTATGAAGCAAACATGTCATCATAGCTTCTTCATCCATAGCTATTTTATTAAAAAAAATACTAAATACACTAATTAATTAAAAACACATGTTGACTTTGATATCTTAATATCAATTGAAATAAGTTAAGTTTATAATAATAATTTTTTATCACAAATATATTGAAAATTTGAATTTTACTATTTCACTGTATTTTGCACACTATATTTTAGGAAGTCATGCTATTGGAACATTAGCTTTTTTTAAATTAAAAAAAAAGCTACACTCATTTAAAAATCAAATGGGTCTGGTCAGACCCATATGGACATCGGTGGGTTATAGCAACAGTAGGTGCCGTACGTTGCATATAAACTAAACGAGCTTTTTCGAGTTAAAGGTTAGCCATACTCTTCTTCCGAATGTTTATAGTCAGGTATGTAATACAAATCGATTTTGAAAACGAAACGATTTTAAAGCGAAAATGATTGTGATGAACTTCTATTTTGACGTTTTGTAAAAGGTTTTTAAATTTTAAGGGCCGATTTTGAATAAAACACAAATTACTTAGGAAATTATTGTCATTTATTTTTATTTTGACAATATTGGTATGGTTCAATTATGTATGGAACAAAATGTCGGATCAATGGCCGCGGCGATCTCGGCGGCACTCCTCCATCCGATGCTCCATCCACGCTGAGGCATACTTGTAGTTCTATGTCGTTAATTTTCCGAATTATCTCATCCTTTAGCTCTTGAATTGTTGCTGGCTTATCGACGTACTACTTGTTTTTCCAAATAACCCCAAAGAAAGAAGTCGAACGGCGTCAAATTACACGAATTTGGCGGCCAATTGATATCGCCACCACGTGATATAACACGGCCATTAAATTTGTCGCGCAAAAAGTCATTGTTTCGCTAGCTGTGTGGCAAGTGTCAACGTCCTATTGAAACCACATATCGTCCACATCCATATCTTCCAATTCGGGCCATATCATCTCACGATAGCCCACACCATACATAGTAAATGCCTGTCGGCCTCATTTTGAAAAAACTTCGGCCCGATGATGCCGCCAGCCCATAAACTGCACCAAAGAGTCACTCTTTGTGGGTGCATTGGTTTTTTGACAATCACTCTTGGATTATCATTCGCCCAAATGCCGTAATTTTGCTTATTGACGAATCCACTGAAGTGAAAATGAAGATGATTTTCTTGCCACCGTTCTGACCATTGACGACGTTTGGAATGATTAAAAGGCTTTAGTTCTTGAATCAATTGCACATTGTAAGCGTGTAAATGCAAGTCTTTATCCATAATGTTCATCAACGACGAGCGTGGGAGGTGCAATTGTTGGGCAGGATGTCGAGTTGAGGTGGGCGGCTCTTCAGACACTATCGCGAACAGCAGCAATATATTTTGCATTACGCGCTGTACAAGCATGCGCTGGTATTTTCACATCTCCTACAGACCCGGTTTGCTCAAATTTTTGCTAGATTTTTCGGATTGTACGCTTATTTGGACGATTAAATTGACCGAAAAAATCACGATATGAATTTTGATTTGAACGCCCATTTTCATAATAAGCCTGTATAACTTTAAAGCATTGCTCGATTGGTTCAAATTGAATTGGTCTGAAATTGAGAAATGTCAAATTAAATGCAGAAAACACATGACGTTTAGGTGTGGTTCAAAATCGGCCCTTAACCACCCGATATTTGTATAAATATTAGTTTATACTAATTTTTCATTTCTTTTATATTTTTGCCTAATTCTTAATTATTGTTTGATTTTTATCTTCTGGTATATATTTCATACCCAAATATTAAAAAATTGGCTCAAATATAATTTTCAAATCGATCGAAATTTATCACAATCTTTGAAAACGATTGTAAACGATACCTGAGTATTTTTTGTGGATGGATGTAGCGACGCGTACCGTGGATGGCAAGTATTTAATAAAAAAGTTAACAAATTTTAGTGAGCAAAAAATATAACTCACTTAATAAATGGTAAAATAAATTAATTATTTAGGCTTAAGTTCTTTATTATAAAGAGATAAAGAAAAAGTAGATACCAGCAGAATGTAATGCATCATCTGGATCGCCACATCCGTCGTTAGCATTCTTCGTATCTATCCACAAGCTAGTATCAATTGAGTTTCTATTTAAACAAACTTATCAAAGAAATAGGATATGAGAAATTTTAATTTTTATATTATATTTCTTAGGTGATAGAGCTTTTTGAAATTGTTTTACCAATTTTAAGTTAAGAAAATATATATGGAGAAAAAATTAAAGGAAAAATGTCTGCTTGGTATATTCATTTGGCAATTTAATCAATTTTCATATAACTTAGGGGCTAAGATTTGTTGACATAAAGTCCTGTCTTCAATGCCCCAACTTGTACGGTTAAATCCGGCGATCCTTCCAGCTAGTACAAGTCACCACAACAACAACACATAGGGCGACTCGGAAATGCTACCTTCATAATTTTGGTTATGGCTCGGGTAGTATGCCACGTTGCTTTCTTCAGTTGGAAATAAATGTTCTGTAGTCCGAAATTCATTTAATTCAGAAAGGAGAATGTCTTTCAGCAGAGCTATGAACCGTTCGCACAACACATTAGCCGTTATATCGCCGGCATGTTTAAAAAAAATAAGGCCCGGGCGCGCAACATGCAGTAACTCTGAGTGATATACATTAAGAGAAAAAATAGATCATGATCATTTTCGATCAAATCTTTTGTTCACTAGTCAAGATCCAGGATGGGTGAGATTAAACGTGTTTGGACACTGATACTTTGTCTAAATTTTTCAATTCTTACAACAAACCTCTGGAAAAATTGACAATTAATGGCCAAATTGCTTGTCACGATATCTAGGCGATACTTTGTGGTCCATTGCGATATCTTCAGATACAGCCGGGACGGTCAGACCTGGTGGCATCTTAAGTTGTTACATACTCTTAAAGCAAACGACCAGTTGCCGAAGTTTTTGTCTAGTTAGTGTGGGACGACCGGGAAATCTTCGCTGAAATTCACATTCTGTGAAAAATATAAAAATGCAGAAGATGAAAAAAGACTCTTGAAAAAGTAGGTAGCCGAAACGTAAAAATTACGGTTTGTGAAAAGACCAGTCAGCTCTAACCTGACAGTAGTCTTACTGGTCTTTAAAACTAGTTAGAATACCAACGATCTTACGCCATTAAGTACCAACTTAAGATTCATGACAGCCTTGAAGACTTTCTCAACACCACCGCAAATTTGGCTGGTTTTATTTCTATACAACTATTTATCGCATGCGTAACGCCCATTCTCCATAATTGAAGCCCAAAGAGCCAAACAAAATGGCGAACCAACGACCACTGGACCCATTTGGGCCACCAATTGTCGTAGTATCAGCAATTCTGCCACCTCGAAACTCATCGTAAGCTCTTGATAGCCCTTATCGTTTTCACGGTTTAAAGAAAGTTAATAAAATAATTGACTTGGTAATTGACTAAAATAGACCATAATGTACAATTTACCGTCCATAAATATGCTCCTGGCGAGCAGTTCTAGATGAAAATTTTTCGTTTTCTGATTTTCCTGGTTACATATTCATCGCGACCTACCTGTGTAACAAATTTCAGCTCTCTAGCTATAGTTGAAGTGACCCGTAATATTGACGAGTAAGTCAATAGTTAAGTCAGTCAGTCAGTGAGTCTATACTAAAATATGCAATTTACTGAAAAATATCCAAACTTCACTTAAGGTGTGTTAAGACTGCGTGTACAAGTCCTATGCAATGTCAAAATTTCTATCAATACTTAACATACGGTTTATAATCTTCATGTTCACACGTACACATGTTACGTACATATGACATAACCTCCTGTTGCTGAAAATACTGAAAACAGCTGGTCTTCAAAGTGTGGTTTAGATGGATTATTTTTTAAAATTATTAGACTACAATATATAATAAAACTAATAATAATAACTTTATTATGACTTGTTGTAATAATTTATTAGGCAATTTTGCATATTATTGCTGCCATTTCATTTTATTAAAAACCCGCTAGTGATGTCAACTATTCAAAGAAATACCTTTTTGTGCTATCATTTGGGAGCTTATACAACAGTACAGAAATTTATTAGAGAGAAATTATATAAAAATTATATAATTACTAGCTGACCCAGTCCGCGTTGCTGGCCCTAAGCAAACATTAGTGTTGTATTCAGCGATGCCAACTTAACTCTTTTCACGCTATTTTTAGCTCTAATTGACTACCTCTAACGCGAAAATTTTCTCTTCAGCACTTTTTCAGAAAAAAGACCAATTTTCTGTGGCGCCACCTGTCGAAAATTAACCCCACCAAGTTAGGAACTAAAGATCATACCATCAGCAAATGCACAGCTTACGATTTAATTAATTTTGAGTAATTTTCAGTGGCGCCACCTGTCAGAAATTAATCACACCAATTTACAATCCTTCATCGGCTGATTCGCAACAATTTTGCCAAAGATCATAGCATGATAAATTGCACATTTTACGATTTAATTCGTTTTGACTAATTTTCTGTGGCGCCACCTATCGGAAATTAACCCAACCAACTTCGGAACCTCCGTCGGCTCATGCGCAACAACTTTGCTAAAGATCATACCATCATCAAATGCACAGCTTACGATTTAGTTAATTTTGAGTAATTTTCCGTGGCACCACCTGTCGGAAGTTAATCGAACCAACTTAGAAACCTTCGCCGGCTCATGGGCAACAACTTTGCTTCAGATCATAACATAATCAGATGCATAGTTTACGATTCTATAAAGGAATACAAACATACAGACATACTGTCTTATTTAATACCGGTAATATGAATAATTGTGTTCTCAAATCCTATTTAAATCGGTTGACTCGTATAAAAATGTCAATACTATTGGACCCACAAAAAATTAATTAAATTCAATTTAGACGTGATTGACGTACAAATAATTCAACTTGCAAATATATATATGTAAACTCGTATATATATATAAATCTGCGACCATTAAATTACTAACAAAAGTTAAGATATTGGTTAATTTTAAAACCCTTAAATTCATGATAAAAATGTATGAACGGAATTTTTGAAAATAAATTTAAACATTACTGAAAACAGCTATTGTCATAGTTTTATATATCAAATATGTTATGTTTCAAGAGGTTTACACTATGTGTATACTTTTACATATTTAAAATCTGACATTCCATATGACTTTTACACTCAGTCTAAACACACCTTGAGAGAGTTTCTTTTATGTATTGGGTTTCGTCATTTTGTGATAAAGGTATACTTATATAAATGATATAAATGCCTCTTTCTCAAGTATGGCGGTAAAGACAATTAAAAACATTATTACATGTGTTAGTGATATTTTATACTCGTAGTTATTCACGCATTTGAAAATCTTTTCTTTTTTTTTAATTTTCATCATCTTGGCTTGGTTTCTTAAAAAACAGACATAATTTATAGTTGGATAAATAAATGTTTTCAATTATAATTTACTAGTGTATTTTACCCGGCGTTGCCTGGGTCCACCCTTAGAGCCCTTCTAAGTGCTTGCGATATAATTAAACTTTTTAGGTTTTGTCCACCCTGTAGGTTCACTCTCAACAGAGGAAAAACAATAATAGTTTGCATACATCACAACAACAGCATCACATATCGGGTTCAACCAATCGAGGAGGTGATTAAGGAAACGAAAAGAAAAAGTGACACATGCCTATGCTACAATGCAGGTATATGGCAAGTGAAAAATCGAATGGTCAGTGTTGTGTTCCGTGGAATAAATAAAATACGCACGCGTATTATTATAGGGTATTTGATTCATTTATTAAGATTAAATAAAAGGTTAAAGTATACAAAGTAAAATATAAAGTTTCAGAATTTACTACTTCGAAAATGGAGATCAAAATTACAATTGCTAGTGATACTGCAAGCTGTTCGAATTAGAATAGAAAAACAAAAGAAAAAACAATGACAATTGAAATGGAAGAAGACAGTGTTGGCATATCGATGGTTTGGAAAGTTTCCCCAGTTATAACAGTCAGCGCACAAATAAAATGACGATCGAAGCAACGACTGAAAAGATCCAGCTTAACATTCCAATTAAAAAGACCAAATGTCATTGTACGCATAAGACATTACGATACATGGTTTGGTTACTTTTAAAGTTACAACAAAAAATCATATTATGGAAAATTGAGGGCATTTTGTTGATATTTATATGGGAATATATAAGATAATGTAAATGCCCTATCTCCTCTGGGCCGATGTCGTGCAAACTTCACACAAACCATACCCAACATACCCCGAAATTTTGGCTGAAATCGGTTGACCCGTTTTCGCAGTTAGTGGTGACATCAAAGTGTACACTACTTTTATATACATATATAGATTTATCGAAACTCATCAGTAATAATAAAAATAAAGAATTCTTACACTTAATTTAAATTGAAATGTAAGGGCCGGGGCACAAAAAATTCGTCACTTTGACGTGATAACTGTGATAAAAGTAAGAGGTTGATAAAATGAGTACTTTGTTGACGGATATTAAATTACTTTATTTTATTTATTTATTTTGTTGTATTTTGATTTTTTTTTGCTGCCGCTCAACACAAAAATTAATTCAGAAGAAATAAAATCCAAACTGCTCAACATACGTCAAAAGTTGCCCAACTTTCGTACTTTGCCTTGACGGAGACGTATGGTTGTGACAACGCTCATAAAAAAACATTCAACTTTCTTGTACGTTGAAAAAACCGACGTATGTACAACGGATGACGGATTCTATGTACCCCAGCCTTAAATGTTTTTTTTTTCTTTTGGTCAATTTTCAAATGGAATATACGTAAAAAAGGTTCCTTTAAATATTGGGATGCTGAAAAAAGCTGATTACAACAGATGTGTCGGTTGCTAGTTTAAAAAATTCTCTCTTCTTCTAAAAAGCATACAAACAGCTGAATAATTTTCTAGCAACTTGTATAAATTTTTGGGCTATTTATCTTTAATTTGTAAATAAAGCGTTCGTGCCTTGAATGTCTATAAAAAATACTAACACTAAATGCTCTCTATTAATTCCACATTTAAATAACGAAAGCACATTGCAATTTTTAGTTTTTTGTATTTTTTATGACAATTTAATATTAAATATTACAGCGTTACAGTTACAAACGAAGTGATTCAATTTCATATTCTGCATATATTTAACATGATGATGGCAAACATGGCAACGCATAATAAATTTTCGTATTGTTCTTGTTTTTACTTCAACATATAGTCAGAGAATTTCAATTTTTATTTTTTCGCATGCAAGCAAAACAAGGCAAAACTAGAAGAAAAAATATGAAAAAAAACTGTTACCATTTTCAATAAATTAGAAATGCAGAATAAAATAACCGGGATATAGACATTATTGCACTGAAAGAAAAATTATTAATTTTAGCATTTCGATATGATTAAATATTATATTCTTTCTTAACTTAAAGAGCGTTATACGAGGTCTGTTAAAAAGAAAAGGAAATATTTGAATTTTCGCGGGCTGTGTTCATTCAATTATCGAAATTTTCTTTTGTTATGTTGGTACACATGTGTTAGTCATATGTTGACATTCTGGCATGTCACAAATTCCGTTCGGAATTGAAATGATTCCGTAGCTACCATTCCGATCGGAATGGTTTTAGCTGCTATAGATTTTGTTCAGTTTCATTAAAACGAAAAAAATGCAAAACCACTTTTAATGTGCCAACATAAGAACGAATGTAGAAAATAATCACCCATGTTCCAGAGATATATTTCGTTCGGAACTGGAATTGATTCCGTATTTTGCTTCTATAGAAAACGTAAAACGAAAAAATTTTTTCGGAATAAAACCACTTTAAATTTGCTATGTGGAATTGATTATTTAAGCAATTTATATCCTTAAAACTCTACGAAGAACAGTGGTCAAAAATCCATAACTTTTTATAGGATTCGAATTTTTACACGTGGTTTTTCCTGTTTTGTAGGTAAGACTTTGGTCTTTAATAAATCGACCGATAAAAAAATGTTATGGAGAATTTTGTCAAAAAATGACAAACCCTCACCCCGCACTGTGGTACATTTTTAAGAAATGGTTATGGTTATCGATTTCAAAGTTATATTTATTACTCTATAAAGTAAATACCAGAGTACCTCGGGAGGCAAAATATTACTGGTCTATTCAATCCAAAATGTACTTTCCCTGTATCTTGTTAAAATTTCCAGACATTTCTTTGGGCATATCGGGTAAAAATTATAACTAGGTACCCAACTCCCAAGAAGACGATTTGATAAAAAGTTTTTGTCTCTGATTTCTATTAAGAAGGCCGAAATACTTCAAAAAGCAACGTTGCAAATCTGTTCAGAAAGTAAATGATTTAACAAAACCTGCCTGTTGGTTCAGAAAAATTGGACCTTGGAGTATAGAAGTGTAGGGGAGGGTTCAGACTACAAACTGGTGAAAGATGTATTTCTTAAATTTTTATTATCTTTCAAAGCATATATTTTTTGTTTTGTCACATTCGTTCTAATATTTCAATATGTAATACATAAAAAGTGGTTTTGTTTTTTGCATTTACTAAAACCGAACGGCATCAATAGAAGCTAAATCCATTCCGATCGAAATGATAACTACGAAATCATTTCAATTCCGATCGAAATGTATGAAATGCTTGAATAAATTAAATTTTTGAAAGTCAAAAAATATTTGTGTTGTTAAGTCCGAAAAAACATAACAAAAATGCCCGAAATATCCTTAATAACAGCAGTAAATTGATAAAATACGTCGCAGAATTTTAATAAAATGATGTCCCGAATAATTTAAACGGCTAAAACACGATAAAAATATCAATTCCACATAGCAAATTGCAAGGAGTTTCATTCCGATTTTTTTTTTTTTTTTTTTTCAATTTACGTTTTCTAGAGAAGTAAAGTACGGATTCAATCCCAGTTCCGAACGGAATTTAGCTCTGTGACATGGCTGATTATCAGCCAATTTTGATTCGTATGTAGTTTGTTGTTGACAACTGAAAAGATTACGCACGTTTGTGTGTGTTCTTTGATTTTTGACACTTTTGATGAAATAAAGACACAAACGCAAATAACGCAATACTTCCGGAACACCCTATAAGTTTTAGTATTTGTCGCTATAGCGGCCATAACTTTTGATCTTTAAGCGAACTTGTAAATTATTTATAGTTTTAAGGTTTTCATTGTGAATTTTCAGTTTTTAATAAAATTCCAGATCGAAATAAACATATTTAAATTTAAATTAAAATTTTAAATTAAACATTTTTTTTAGGGTTCCGTACATAAAGTGTAAAAACGTAACCCTATTGTTTTCGCTACAATGTCTGTCCGTCTGTCAGCGCCTTTTATCTCTGGAACCGTAATAGGTAGACTCTTGAAATTTTCACAGATTATGTATAGCTGTTGCCACTATAGCAACAAATACTAAAACTTATAGGGTGTTCCGATAGAGAGGAGTTATTCACGAATATGACTTTATTTCTTGAACTGTAAGAGGCATACACTAAAAATTTACAAACAGTAATAAAAACGTAGTTCGCTTTATATACAAGTCTAAAAAATAAACCTAAAAATTAAAGGGTGTTCCGATAGTGGTGTTAATTTCATTTATAAGGCCTAAGTTTTGAACCATAATAGGCAGAATCTTGAAAATTTTACCAAAAGTGTATAACAGCGGCCACTATAGCAAAAAATACTAAAGTGTTCCAAAAGTGACGTGTTATTTACGTTTATTTCTTTTTTTTTTTGAGCTGTAAGAGGCAACCACATACAATTTGCAGACTGTAATTAAAACTATGTTTGTTTTATAAACAAGTATACAAAATTGAACTTAAATATTAAAGGGTGTTCCAAGAGTGTCCTGATTTGCATGTATATAGCCTAAGTTTTGAATGAATAGGTGGAATCTTGAAATTTTTACAGGAGCTGTATAACAATGGCCACTATAACAAATAGTAAAAATTAAAGGGTTTTCCGCCAGTGACGTGATTTGCATGTATAAAGCCTTATTTCTTGAACCGTAACAGGTAGACTCTTGAAATTTTGTACAGAAGATGTGTTGCCACGGCCGCTATGACAATTACTAAAAATTAAAGGGTGTTCCGACAGTGACATGTTTTTCACTTATAGTGACTTATTTTTTAATCGCAATAAGTGGACTTTTAATATATTTATAGAAAGGAAGTTGCCATGGCCACTATAATGAATAATAAAATTAAAGGGTGTTCCGACTGTGACATGATTTTATTAACCGTATAAGATACCCTCTTGAAATGTTTACAGTGTTACTTCGGCAGCTATAACAAATACTTAAAATTTAAGTGTGTCCATTAGTGACGTGTTTTTCGCGAATATTACCTTATTTTTTTAAGCCCAATAGGTAGGCTCCTATTTTAATAGAAAGTGTATTACAATGGCCGCTATAAAATCAATCACATATTAAAATTTTAAGGGTATTCCAATTATGATGCAATTTTCGCGAATATTACTTTGATTTTAAAATTTAAGGGTGTCCCATAAGACATAAAGAAATAAATAACTGGAATTTTTAAATTATACTGAACATAGTACGGAACCCTACGTGTGTGACTCTAACTCGCACTTGACTAATTTATTTTTATCATTTTTGGGTGAAAATATAATTTAAGATCTTTGAGCGAAATATAAATAATTTTTAATTTTTTTGTGTAAATTTTCGGGTTTTAATCAATTTTAATGTTTGGTCGGTATAAAATTTTGTTTGTAAAATATCTATTTTTATCGTAATTTTGGGAGAAATGTCATTTTTGGTGGAACTTTTTCGTTTTAGATTTATTGTGTGAATTTTCTGGTTTTAATAAAATTTTAATTTTTGGTCTGTATAAAAATTTGTTGGTAGGATTTGAATGAAAATGTGATTTTTTGTGGAACTTGAAACTACAAGAGAACTTTTTCTTTATTGATAGTTTTTAGTATCTTTTGTGAATTTTTGGTTTTTAATCAAATTTTAAAAAATTTAGGAGAAAATTTCAACTTTCAGGTAAAATTTTGATTGTTTGGTGAAATTCTGAATTTATGGTAACCTATATTTGTTTTTATTTTTACAAATTTTCGGTTTTCAAAAAATTAAAGAAAAACAACTACAATATGTAAAAAACATACATACGTTCAGAGAAAATACGAGGCGTTCGCCTTTTTTTTACCATAGCGCTATAAGTCTTGCATCATTGCAATAGTAAAATTTTCGAAACTATGACAGATTGTGTAAATTTGTTGTAAATTTTTAAATTTTTGTGTTTAAATTGTTTGTATCTCTTCTGGTGCCTTGACAAAGTTGATTTCAACACCAATACGGACAGACGGACATCGGCTAATTAACTTTTATATGAATAAGAATCCAGAATATATAAATAGTGTTTTTTATAGAGATATAGAACTTTAAGTTGGCATTACTTTTCAAGATGGCAACCGATTTAACAGCTGTCAAGTGATTTATTCTCAGTTTGGTTTGGCAATTCATCATGAATAGACTCACGCCTGAACAACGCTTGCAAATGGGCCCAAAACGAGATTACCGTTGTTCCCGATTTTCATAAGCGAATTTTGTTTAGCGATGAAACGCACTTCTGGTTGAATGGCTACGTCAACAAACAAAACTGCCGCATTTGGAGTGAAGGTAATCCTCAAGTGCATGTCGAAACACCGTTACATCCAGAAAAACTGAGTGTTTGGTGCGCTTTATGGTCCTTACTTTTTCAAAAACGATGGTGGCCAGAACGTTACAGTCAATGGTGATCGGTATAGAGCCATGATTACTAACTTTTTCATTCCTGAATTGAATAACTATGATGTCCAGGAGATGTGGTTTCAATAAGACAGCGCAACATGTCACACAGCTCGTGCCACAATAGATTTATTGAAAGACACGTTTGGTGACCGCCTAATTTCACGTTTTGGACCTGTGAATTGTCCTCCAAGATCTTGTGATTTAACACCGCTAGACTACTTACTGTGGGGCTATGTAAAGTAATTGGTCTATGCGGATGAGCCACAAACGCTTGACCATTTGGAAGACAACATTCGCCGTGCTATTGCCGATATACGGCCACAAATGTTGGAAAAAGTCATCGAAAATTGGACGTCCAGATTGGACTACATCCGCGCCAGCCGTGGTGGCGGTCATATGCCAGAAATCATATTTAAAATGTAATGCCACAAGATTATCTTTCGGATAAATAAAATTCATGTCAATCGAATAATCCATCGTTGTTTTATTGCAACTTAAAGTTCTATACCTCTATAAAAAACACGGAAATCAATATTGTAGAAATTACACACGGAATGACAATCTGATATATACCCTTTTCACCTGTGGTGAAGGATATAAAAATATATAGAAAAAACTTAAATTATATTTGGTAGCCATTATTTACTATTACCGCTACTATTTACACTCTAAAACACTTTTGTTGAAAATTATGGTGATAATAATAGGCAAGACTTTACCGGATATTTTCGAACTAAAATTAGACAACAAAATTTTTAATAAATAATATTTAATTGTTTTACACAATTTGTGTTTCATTTTTTCTTCTTTGTTTCTTTTGAAAATTTTTTCCTTAAATAAAAATGCATAAAATATATGAAATTACCTTATTTATAATATAACAATTTGTAATTATATCTATACTAGCTGACCCGGTCCGCGTTGCTGGTCCTAAGCAAACATTAGTGTTGTATTTCCACACGATTTAAATTGAGTTTTTAACGAAATTTACGGCCTTTAAATAAAAATCCATGGAATACTTATTATAAAGTTTTTTTTACAGAATAACTTACATATGGGCTCAATCAAAAAAGAAACGCATGTACTCGTATTGAAGGCAAATTGGAAATCATATTTATTTATTAGTTCATCTTAAGGCCAGTGTATAATTTTTTTGGCGTGCCAACTCGGGAGCAAGCCACATACAACTGACCGTGTGAAAAACATACATTTTCCAAAATTAAGCCAGCAATAGTCAATGATTGGCCTTGTGCTTTGTTGATGGTAATAGCAAACGCAACGCAAAGAGGGTTGGAGCCGCTTTAATTGGAATAGTAAATCGTTGGAAATCATCGGAATTCGTGGAATAAGTACATCTTCGCCTTTGAATCTGGCGATTCATCTACCGATGATTTTTGCCTCGATTAAATTTGGTGAACAATTTTTGATGGTCAATCTGGTTCCGTTGCATAACTTTGGTGCGTTTAAGTTGCGATTAAGAATTAGCGGTGATCCAACCTTTAATGTTAGTACATGCGGTAGCATTCCGGGTGGTTCCAAAGAATTTAAAAATTCAGTGGGATAATTGACGGCTTGTTCTTCATCCATTACTGTGTCGATCGATTTGTATTTGATTAATTTGCCGATCAGTTTCAATTGAATTTGCTCATTGAGCTTGTTGATATCATCATTTTTTGGTGCCAAAATTGCACGTTCGCACAGCCAATCCGAATTTTTGTAGGAGGTTGTTGGACTTGGAAATACCTTGTCGACAACGGCTTGAATATTTATTTGCATTTGCATGAAGTTAGTCGGGAACGAAATCTCGTTCGTAGCGCGATTAATTGGAATTTTTCCATTTCCGATGTCCAAAAGTTGTTTTGAGAATGTTTGGGGAGACGGGCATTGATCTTGGAATAACGGGCAAAGTTTGACGGAAATCACCAGCAAGAAGAATAAGAACGCCTCCCCAGTGAGCAATTGAAAGTATAGTTTGTTTGAATGTACCGTTATTTTTTATCAGCGTTTGGAAAAAACTTGTTTATCATCGACTGATAATATAATATTATTTTTAACTTATTGCACAATGTTGCACCTTAGTAAACGCGGAATATCTTGTGTTATCGAATGATGTAAATATTTTGTAAATAAACTGAAAACTCGGATTTTTGAATGCAACATTTCGAAAGTTTTAAAATTTTGATATTGAATCATTATTAACATAGTTTTTTTTTTGTAAATATATTCGGAACTACATAACCGATTTAAGATTTTAATAACATGAGAAACATGAGAACGGCTTTCAAAAAAATAAAATAAAATAAAATAAAATAAAAAGAGCAAAAAAAAAATAAATATATGTATGTATATGTATGTGAAAATAAAAAATCAGACTTCACAGTGTCACCCGTCTGAATATTCTGAAGATTCCCTGAAAATTTCATAAAAATCGGCCTAGCCGCTCTGGAGTCCATACGTTACATACATACACACATCCTGTTTTATATATACAGAGATATTATTATTAACAAAGACTTTTACCACTAGAAATTTAAATTTATTAACAGATAGAAAATTCATAGGTGAACTTTTATGATTAATTTTTTTTTGACAGCTTGATTTGATTTTATTGTTGTTTAGACATATCCAGTTGATTTTAAGCATAATTTGTTTAAAAATAAATAAACATTTTTAACAGCATTTTTATATTTTTGCGTAAAATAAGACAAATTATGTTTTTTTGTTGCAAATAACTACAAAATCGATATAATATTAGACAACATTATTTTTTAAGCAATATTTTAGAGTGTAGTTAGGCATGCATGGTACATTTAAATAATTTGTCTTATTTTAATTTTAAATTTCCTAAAGACCTCACTCTAACACACTATTGTTGAGAATTTGGTCGGAAATAGTACGAATGATACAAAGAAAAATACAGCATACGCAGGATTTCCCGTTAGATGACCTAGTTTGCCCAGAGTTGCCAGGTCTGTAATTCGTGACATTATTAGACCAACATGACGTAATCTTTCTTTCATTCTTGGATAATAGTACTTCGAATATTTTCGACCGAACACAACTAAATTTGTAAACCTTTTGTTGATTTTTAAACAAAATATATTTAATTATTTTACACAAATTGGGTTTTATTTTTCCGCTGAGTTTAATTTTTAACAATTTTCCATTTTAATTCTAAATTCTTTCTAAATTGAAAGAATATTAAGTACAAATTGGGTGATTAACTTAACAATATTAATGTTAACTAAATTGTTTGACAGTTAAGACTTAATTGGAGCATAGCAAGAGACGCGTTTTCAGGTTTTAACAAATTTTAAAAGTAATGGAAGTTTGGCTGTGACATTTTTGACAAGAATCAAATACATTTTTCCCTAAAGGGCTGTTTAAATCGTTCAAATTGCCGCATTTGGGGCTTGGATAGCCTGCTTTTGATTGTAGCGTCTGATGTGTTGCGAATGCATCCGTAAATGTGTTGCTGTACTGTGGGAATATGAAGCTGGAGTCAACATTGCAATATACATTTTTGAAAATTAGGCTTATTTAGCAGTAACAGTTCCTATTAGTCTGTGCCGAAACAAAGTTATTTCTGCCTAAATTCGATGGTAATCAACAGCACTACATATGTAGGTCGTAAATTAATTTATTTATGCTCTTATAATCTCCCTGGATCAATGTTGAATATGAATATTGCATCTAGGCAAGCAAAGCGTTACTTAGTGGCATCAAATTAAATTATTTAAAAGCGATTTTCTGATCACCTGATCAAATCACATGATCTTAGCGGCCAATTGACATCGCCACCACGTAGAATAACGGCCATTGTATTTATCGCGCAAAAGAGCCATTGTTTCGTTAGCTGTGTGTCAAGTGGCACAACGAGCGTGAGAGGTGCAATTGTTGGGCACGACGACAAGTTCAGGTGGACGGCTATTCAGCCACACTATCGCGAACAGCAGCAATTTTTCTGCAGTACGAGCTGTACTAGCATGCACTGGTGTTTTCATATCTCCTGCAGACCTGGTTTGCTCAAATTTTTGCACGATTTTTCCGATTGACCGAAAATATCACGAAGTGCACGATATGCCTTTTGATTTGGACGCCCATTTTCATAATAAGCCGGAATAACTTTAACGCGTTGCTCGATTGTGTATAAATGCAGAAAAAACTTGTATCTCCGTTTACAAATATATCAAAAAACGTTATCTATTATAGTTTTACAACAGATTCTGCGTTAGTTGCATTTTAAGCGGTTGCAGGCCCAAATTGCATTCAACGAATTATTGATTTTTGGTTAGGGTTCTTCTGCATACTATTATGGTCTCATAGAGCTATGTATTCCTTGGTATTTCCCTATACCGTCTTACGGGTGCCGCTTCTTTTATTCTCAGTGTACAAAAAACTGCAAAAAATTACAACAAGTGAAATGCTGATGATGCATAAATTTTTTTGCCTAAACATTTTTTGTAACTATTCATTCAGGCATTTGCGTACAATAAGTAGTTTTTATATTTACTCCTTTTTCTTTTTTTCTACACTGTTTTTTTTTCCAACTAATGCAAATTTCTTTCATTTTCCTTTTTATTTTATCTGAAACTAGCGCAGTGGATACATACTTACATACATACATGCACGAGTATTCACATACCGTTTTGTTTTATTTTACTATTGTCTTGAACAATTCTAGATCCAAGTGCATTATACAGTAATAAATACTTGCACATACATACATGTATGTATGTGCTCGTAGTTGTTGAATCGAAATTGAAATAATTTATTCAATGCTGCATTTCAGGTCTTAATGGCGTACAAGTAACCATGAATTGAAATGTATGCGTAACAATTTTATTTTTAATCTATTGAGCACAATTTCATAGAAATGCGAGTATGATTGGCAAACACTTAAACAGATGCATTTAAAAAACAGTTTGAATGCTTGAAATATTTATTGAGATATAAATATTGAAATATTAGCTACAGCTGAATGGATAAAGACAAAAAAAAAAATAAATTTTATTTTAATTTTATTTGAATACTAGCCGTACCCACACACGTTGCGTGCGTCCTGACAATATTTTGTTCGATATTCTTTAGAAAGTAATCCACACCAAATGTTAAGACTCTCATAAACGTACCCTAGATAAAATTCTAAAATTTATATAAATTTCTAAAATTCTAAAAATAATTGCAAAGCTCTGTAAAAGGTGTTTAAAAAATTTTAATAACAATGTAATTCCAAAAAGTAATAATTCTTGCAAAAAAAGCCGACTTCAAAACAGATATAAGGGCATCAATTCTTAACTAAAAATTTAAAAGGAAGTAATCTGTAAGAACTAGTACTCAAATCAAATAATTTTATACCCTTTGCGCTAACGGACATAGTAATATACGGTCTGTATATTCAAATGTTGGATCCCTAATGCTTTTCGGGTCGGAAATCAGTTTGTCAAGGAAGGTGAATTATCTAGGCGTTATTCAGGATAAGGAACTTACCTGGAACGAACATATTGAGATGAAAACACGGAAGGCAAAAAGATTCATGCATCAGTGTAAACGATTTTGTGGCCGTAAGTCTCGCCAAAAGGCGATGGTGCAACCCATAATAATTTATGCTTCAGTGGTTTGGTCGCCTAAAGCCTCTCAGACAACAATAAAGCGTAAGTTGGATGGGGTCAAAGAATTGCTTGTATGAGCATATATGGCGCAAGGCGCACTGCTCCAACACAGGCAATTGAGGCAATGCTGGGATTGCTGCGGCTGGACTTATTTATTAGATCAACGGCTGCGATGTCTGCTTTGCGTATCAAGAGTGATGACATTTGGCATCGCTTTGGGCCGAACATCGGTCATAATAGAATCCTGGACCTTATTAGTAAGGAGGTTAGGGAAGCTCAAATGCCGATGGAACGCATCACTAGAAGAAAGGTAGTCGAAAGACTGCATCGGACACTAATTGCGGACGGCGTTATACACAATGAGTGTATGGAGAATGACATCAGCATTTTCACTGATGGTTCTCTTATGGACGGTAGAGCAGAAGCAGGTGTACACTTAGTAGAGCTAAACTTGTCCTGTAGTCTCCGTTTGGGGGAGTACGTCTCCGTTTACCAGGCAGAATTGCAACATGCGTTGAATCACCTGCTGGAATGTCGAGTGCAGGGAAAAAAGGTTCTCATTGCACTTGACAACCAATCGGTTATAAAACGCATGAAGCAGGTGAACGTGTACTCCAAACTAGTGCTGAAGATGCTCCTCGGTTAACGAGGTAACATTGATGTGGGTTAAAGGACACATTGGCACTGCTGGGAATGAAGCTGCAGACCAACTAGCAAATGGAAGATCTGCTGTAAATTTCTGTGCACCAGAACCCAGAGTATCACTGGGTAATGGCCTAATACGAGCAAAAGTCCTACAATGGCTGAACTCACTAAACCTGAAAAGGTGGAGGGAGGCTACTACATGTAGACAGGCTCGAATGGTGCTTAAAGAGCCCCTTGGCAGGAGAGCCAGCAAGGTTCTTAGATACAATAGAAGTACCTTAAACTGGATAACTGCGTTAATGACAGGTAATGGAAACTTCAAGTATCATCTAGCCAAGATGAAAATCGAAGAAGATGATACTTGCAGACTATGCCTGGAGGACGTTCAGATGGTAGCGCACATTGTGTGTGAATGTCCAGCACTGGCTAGCGTAAGACTTAGGACCACGGGCAGAAGCTTTTTAAGCTAAAGACACCGTGATGGGAAAGAATGCCGGTAATTCCCAGTCGACACTCTGAAATCACTAGAGTCTAGATTAAAGGCAGGTTGTAGCACGAGACTCAATGATAGTAAGTTTGCCGCTAGTTATGTCGGTTGTCCATAGTTATTGAGGACGGAAGGGGGTCGAAAAGGGACCCATTTAGTAGTGGTCTGCTTCGTTATTCCCCCTTCATTAATAATAATAACTATTGAGACACCCTTTGATTTAAAATTTTAAATATTTATACATATTATTATACCGAATATAGCAGTTGCGATCTGTCTAATTTTTCAGTGTTTGCCTATAACGGTTCAATAATTAGGACCAGATAGGTTAACTTACATCAATTATGGGGACACCCTTTAGTTTCCAAATTAAAATTTTATACTTATTGTTATAGCGGACTTAGACATACAGCTTCTTTGTAAATTTTAACCATCTCTCTGTTATGGTTCAAAAATTTTGGCCATATGCTTCAATTTACATCAACAATTGAGACACCCTTTAATTTATAATTTAAAATACTTATATAAGTTATTAAGCCAGACATAGTAGTGGCGATTCTGTCTAATTTTCTATAATGGTTTGTCTATAACGGTTCAAAAGATAGGGCCAAATAGAACAAATTACATCAATTATGGGGACACCCTTTAGTTTCCAAATTTAAATTATATACTTGACGTTATAGCGGACTTAGATATACAGGTTCTTTGTAAATTTCAACCGTCTCTCTGTTACGGTTTAAAAGTTTTGTCATATACATAAAATTATATTAACTATGGGGACACCCTTTATTTTCAAATTATAAATATTTTATTTTTAATTATAAATATTAGACATTCTGTCCATTTTTCAATATAAATATACATAAATATACATAAATAAATAATAAATATTTTAGAGCAGAGACACAATAAACGCGGGCAATTGAAAGATTTGTCGTTACTGAGAAATATTGAACAAAATTGCAACGGGATTGTCAATATTTATTTACATTTTGCTAAGAAATTATTATTAAATTGAATTTAAATGAAATGACTTCCCTTGAAAATGTTTAAAAATAAGTAATAAAATCCATAAAATAAATCTCCAATTTATACAGAAAGAAAAGTAAATATAAATATACAGGGTGGGCCAAAAGAAACCAAGGGGTGTAAAAGTTTAATAACTTTTTTGTTTATTAACTTTTTTTTATTTTTTCTTTCAGATTATATAGACAACACTTGGAATTGTATTATTTAAACCAGAGATCAATTATTTTAACGCAAAGAGCATATCGCCGACATTATTGAAAATTTGATTATGAGTGATGAAACTCATTTTCATTTGAATGGCTTTGTTAATAAGCAGAACTGTAGGTTCTGGGGTTCTGAAAATCCAAGAGCCATTCATCAACGCCAATTGCACCCCATCAGGTGTACAGTATGGTGTGGGATCACATCTGAAAATGTCATTGCGCCCTACTTCTTCGAGAATGAAGATGGAAGTGCTGTAACCGTAAATGGAGAGCGGTATCGGTTTATGATAGAATATTTTTTACGTCCTGCTCTTGAAAACAGACCTGGTATGTGGTTTCAGCAGGACGGAGTCACTGCCCATACTGCCCGAGACACAATGGCACTTTTAAGACAAATTTTTGGAGAGCCCTTGGTTTCTTTTGGCCCACCCTGTAGAAAATATATATTATATATATATATATATATATATATTTATATTTTCTATATTTATATTTACTTTTCTTTTTCTTTGTTTTTTTTTTTCTTTTGCTTAACATGTTTAACTATACGCTAGGTGTTTGATCATAATTGCATTTAAGCGTTTTAGAGTCTGTACTTTGACACAGTAGTAATGGGAAAATCTTTTATCATATTGCAATTAAGAATTATGACATTACAATTAACCCACTTTTTTAACTCTTTCCCAAACCAATAGTTTTTTTATTCTTTCAGTACACAATAATGCAACAATGAATTTTCGTTTATTAAAATTTATTTAATATTAAAAAACCGTCTTCCATACTTATGTTTTCTGTTAGTTTGTCTTAAACTTTTTTTTCCCTAAGGGGAGATCTCCCATTGAGAAATGACGTTTGAACTTTGTATCGCCATTAATTTCCCTGCATCCAATTTTTACCATCCATGTATCCAGTGGTTGAGCTTTTTGTTTTTTGTTCCGTTTCCTTGTTAAATATTCTTTCTTTCCTTCGTTCGTTCATTTTGCATAGTTACTGCGTTTATCTTATCGTCATACACCCATACACACACACACACACACGTTCAGTCACCTAACTTTGCATAGCGATTAAGTGTTTGAATGTTGAGCTTTGTTACAAGTAATGCATGTATAGCTTTATGAGTGTGTAACCATGATTTTCATTTATCTTACTTTCAAATAGAAAAAAGGAAAACTTTCAGTGAATGTAGTATGCCTGTGCACCCAGAACTAACAATAAATAAAACAATCTAAGTTTGTTGGCGCATGTGTGTGTGTGTGTGTTTGCTATAAAAACCGCATACCACTTCAAAGCAATTTTATAAAATTTTGCGCTGCCTAAACCATAAACCGCATTGTTAAACTGCTAGTGACTGGACTGACTAAATGAGAGACTGACGCAACGGTTACACACACCACGGCAATAAGAGCAGTATAAACACAAAATACGAACGCCCAGCATAAGCCATTGCAAACCCATTAACCCAAACCAAAAGATTACCAGGCAAATCATCTCCTCAACCACATCATTTTTGGGCTAAAACGTAGTACCAGTTTATTTAATGGTTTTGGGATTTGGAAGTCAAGAAAATTGTTATTAAAAATAAAAAATATATACGAATTGCGTTATGTAAAAGCAAAATAATCCTTTAAACAAATTCATGAAACAACGAAATCAATTAATTTTCATTGAGTTGAGTTGAGCTGAACTGAACTAAGCTGAGTTGAAGGCAATAGAGATAAAAATAAATTGTGATATTTATTGATTGCTGTGTCAGCTTGTATTTGCTGCATAAAGTTATGAAAAACTTGAAATTAATAGAATGTAACATTATTGAAACTTGAAAAAATTTCATAAAAGTTTGTTCAGCAAATTCTACTTGTGTTATAGAAAGTTTATATTTTTTCCATTAAACTTTGACAATTTTAGTTTATTAACTGAGTTGAAGTTAAATCGCAACGACTAATGGGTTTAATATGCATTGAATAGAAAATTCCGTTCTGTATTAATAATACAATATACGTGTCCTCTCATACAATTTATCTCTTTTATTACTGCTTTCTTTTATGAAAGCTAACAGGCAAATTTCTTCGTTACCTGTCTGTTTATCATTTTTCTTATTTAATCAAGTTGCTCGGTAGTATTTATTTATTTAGTCTATAGATGTATACAGTTTATTTCTCCTTGGGGGATGATGAATCGGACGCCTATATCGTGCGATTTAATGCCTTTAGATTAGTTTTTGTGAGACTCATGTCTACAGGGACAAACACGCAATGGTTGACGCTCTGGAAGCCAATATTGAAAAATTTATTCGAGAGATACCGATCGACATGTTGGAGTATTTGAGGCGTAGCCGCCAAACGATCTGCTTGTTCTATTGACTCAAATGTACATTATTTCTCATACATTTCTCTAAATTGTATGTGTTTTTTAATTTAATTCCAAAGCTTTCAAAAAATCACTTGTCTCACTTGATATATCCCATTTTTGTACACCTAGGACAAAATTTGGGTGCTGTAGCCATGAGCTAGCGAGCTAGCAATAAAATATATATCTATACTAGAGTTTGGCATTTCCCGGACTTTTTCATTTCCCGGGAAACGGGAAAAAAATATTCGCATTCCCGGGAAAAATTCATACCTTTAATAAAACATAAAAAGGAACGCAAATAACGACTAAATATTAATATTAAGAATTATTGTAGTTTTTGACCTTTTTTATATTTTTGAATTCTATTTTTAAATAAGCACTAGGTCTTTTATAAAAATGTTTTAATAATTTTTATTTTCTCAATATTTCGCTACACCATTCGGTAGCATCTTCAGGAAATAAAAAAAATAATAAAAAAAATGGTGTAGCGAAATATTGAGCAAATAAAAATTATTAAAACATTTTTACAAAAAGACCTAGTGCTTATTAAAAAATATAACTAAAAATTAGTATTAACAGTTTATAAAACTTAAAAACAATTCAGGTGACAAAAATAACACGATATAACAAATATTTATAAATATTGAAAAAGTATATCAATAATTATTTGTCCTATTCACAAGCCCCCTAGTACGTGCTAAGTGCTAACAAAATACAACAGTGCTAGCTGTGTTGTTGGTAATTTTCATGCAAACATGCGATACAACACTTAGTATTTTTTTTCATATGTTTTTCAAACGTTGTATTTGTTTCTGTGCTATTAATACAGTGTGAATGTAGTATGTAGTATGTATGTAGTATGCAATACTACCTACACCTTAGCAGAGATTGTGAATAGGGCAATTGTTTTTCAAAATATGATTTAAAACATGTTAGTGTGTTTAACAAAGCACTGGACATTCTTTTCCTTGTTTTTGTTGCGATAGTCTTTCTTTAATAGTTGGTTCCATTTAGTTAACAACACAACTGCTAGTTGGCGGTTCTACAGATTTGAGTGGCTTGCTTGAATAATCTGTTGAACAATTATGCTAAATAAAGGTTAGGTTAGGTTAAGCAGGCAGCTCCAATACAGCTCACTTGGGTCCAAGCATTGGTCCCTTTGTGTTACCTGCAAAAGAGTAGAGGAAAAAAAGGGAGAGAAAAGATAGAGAGAGAGAGAGAGAAAAGAGAAAAAGCGTTGAAAGAAGACATAGGATAATAGGATAAAATCACAGACAGACAGACAGACAGACAGACAGTTTCAAGGTAGATAGAGAAGAATCAGAAATGTGGGGAGGTAGCAACGGAGGGCAGGTTGGTCAAGCCAGGTTGTTGACGAGATTGTCTATGCCTCGCCAAGTGGAAGTGGGTTAGAAATCTATCCGCTCCTCCTCAGAAAGGAGTTAATTCTGCTCGGTTCCAATATAGAGACAAAGGAGAGGCTTGCAAAGCACCTTTGTCCAAGGTACTGGAGGCGTTGGTATTCTAACGCAGGGCAATGGCAAAGGAGGTGTTCGACAGTTTCCCCCTCTTCCTCATCCTGACAACTTCTGCTAAATAAAGTTTTATGACATTTTTTGGCACATTAGCAATTTCACCGCATTTTAAATAATTAAGTACCGCAAACGTTTTATCATCCTTTTGTTCATTTATATTTCTTTTCAACCGTCGTTTTTGAAAGAGTTGAATTAATAGCTAAACGCTGCTCGTAGAGGGTTTGAATAATAACATCTGCTATTAACAAATTTATGCCCCTGTGGTTCAAGGCCTCTACTGCAACTTTAAAGGGATTTAAAATGTCCAATAAATTTTCTAAAATCCGAACATATTCTTCAACTCACAACTCTGCGCAATTGAAATCTATCAATTTCTTTAAATCCGTTCTTCGTTTTAAGAAACGAACGAATCATTTCAATCATACTTATCTTGTTTTTACATCATGAATTAAACGCCACTCTTTGCCATATTCTTGTTTCTTATATTTCTCGTGACAGGCTGTTTTTTAAGCCCTTTTTTTAATAGTTTTACACTTTGTCTTGCACGATCTATAGCATGTTTGTAAGTTTTTAGAAATATTACAATTTTAAAAATGCTTGTTTTTTATTCAGAGCAATAACGATCAAATATTTATGTGATAGAAAAATAAAGGCTTAATTCAAAATAAATTTTTTTTTTAAATTTCCCGTTTCCCTGGAAATTAGAAACAATTTTCCCGGGAAATTTTTTATATCTTTTCCCGGGAATTCCCTAATCTATACATATAATGAAATAGTAACTCATTTGCTGTCTGTTTGTCTGCGTTCCTTTCTTGTGTTTGCATCACGTAAAAACTACTGGATGGATATCTTATTTCTAACAGAAAGCGATATATTTTAAACTCCGTTGCGCAACAGATGGCGTTGTTTTAAAATATTCACAATTTTAATTGAAAACGGGCTATTTTAAACAAAATATGAATTACGTATTGCCACATAGCCAACTAAAAAAAATTGTATTTGATTTATATTTTTAGTTTGTGGAATTATATTGTTATTAAAATATTTTAAACACCTATTGTAATTTTTGACCTTTTGAATAATTTTATAATTAAGTTTTTACGCTCTAGGTCTTTTTTATAAAAATATTGTAATTTATTTTTATATTCGATATTTCGCTACACCATTGGGTAGCATCGTCAGGAATTAAAAATAGTTTATAATATTTAATTGAATGAAAATATTAATATTGAATGAAAATAGGGTTAAGCTTAGTTATTAACATCCTCTCAAACAGCTTTGACATATTTGACAAAAGGCTTATAGGTCTGTATGATTCAATTTTTGTGTGGTCTTTTCCTGGTTTAGGAATCATGGTAACCAAGGACACCTTCCAATCTGTGGGAAAGTACTCAAAACGTAAAATGGCATTAAAAATAAAAAGAACGATTCTGCGAGCTACACGGGGCAACTCAATTAACATCTTGTTACTGGTTTTATCAACGCCAGGGGCTTTTTTGGTGTTCAAATCCGTTATTGCCTTTTCAAGATCACCAAATTCAAATCTTATCAGTACTGCAGCACTAGCCTCGAGAACTGGCAACTCAACTATATCAGTCGATATATTTGGGGTAAAAACCTTTTTCAAATGTCCAGCAAATAAATTTCCTTTTTCGGTATCACTCCTTGCCCAGCCTCCAGCTGAAGTTAGCAAGGGAGGCTTACGTAAGACTGGCCTTTTAAGGTTTCTACAAGCACGCCATAACGAATAATCTGATTGAGGAGTTGCGTCTAGGTCTCCCAAATAGTTTTTCAGGGATGCTACTCTTCGAGATTGCAGCATGTCTCTTAGCCGGTTCGTGCATTCTTTAAGTCTGCTTTTGAGTTGAGGAGATCTCTGTGATTGCCATTCTCTACGAATTTTGCTTTTTTCAGCCAAAAGCCGTTCTATATCTGCAGAATAAATTTGATTGTATCTAGCTAATTGTCGGGTTATTGTTGAATGTTGGGCAGCTGATTTGAGGTTTTGGTCAAAATCAATAAGACTCCGCTCTACGTCTTCAGGTGTTCTTAGCGGGATGTTTTCCGAACAATGAGTACTAAGATACTTTCTATATTTCAACCAATTAATGTTTGTGGTAGTCATTGGTGATATGATGTTTTGTTTGTCCCATATATAGACGATAGTAGGTGAATGATCTGAGGATAATTCAAGTGAAGCTTCAGCTTTAATCGTTTCTCTTGGAATACCCTTAATCATGCCAAAATCAATAACATCCGGTATTTTTTGTCGATCAGTAGGCCAATAGGTGGGTTGTCCACTCGATATCACATTCAAACGCATTTTTGAAATTGTGTCAAACAAAACACGACCTTTTGGAGTTATTAGGCGTGATCCCCAAAACGTATGTTTACCCTTGTAGTCACCTGATGCTATGAAACAGGGACCTAGTGATTTGAAGAAATCGCTGTATTGACACTCTGATATTTGAAACCTAGGAGGTGAATAAATGGAAGAAATAACTAAGTTTTGATGAAATTCTTCAATACAGATGTTTGTTGCTTGTAGGTAATCTTCACAAAAATCACACAGTAAATAATGTTTGATTCGAGCCTTTATTAGTATTGCGGAACCACCACATGCTCTGCCACGGGGGTCTTTGGTGTCATATAAGATATAGCCATTTATTTTAAAAAAGCCATTTGTTGTTAAGTGAGTCTCTGCAACCAGCATGACATCAATTTGTTCCTTCTTAAGGAAGTACTCGAGTTCATTTTTGTGTTGGCGCAAGCCGTTTGCGTTCCAGAAACACATTTTTAAACAGTTCATGGTTTGTTAAGTAACGCCTGCAACATAGTAGATTGCATGCGTACCATTTCTTGACTCTTGATATATTCATAGAAAGAGAATTGCCATGGCCGCCATAGCAAGTAACAAAATTAAAGGTTGTTTCGACAGATACATGATTTGTACGTATATAGCCTTATTTTTTGAACCGTAATAGGCAGATTCTTTAAATGTTTACAGTAGATGTTGTACTTCGGCCGATGTAACAATTACTAATATCTAAAGGATGTTCCATCAGTGACATGTTTTTCACGTTTATTACCTTTTTGAGCCGCAATAGGTAGGCTCATGTATATTTCTATAGATAGTTTATTACCATGGCCGCTATAACAAAAATTGCTAAAATTTAAAGGGTGTTCCAACAGTGATGCAATTATGATTTTAATTTTAAAATTAATGGGTGACTCATAAGAAATTAAAAAATTAACAACTTGAATTTTTAAAGTTATACTAAACATAGTACGGAACCCTACGTGTGTGAGTCTTAATCGCACTTGACTAATTTATTTGTTTTTCATTTTATTTATTATTTAGTTGTTAACAATAATGTTTTCAAATCAAATCAATCAACTACAATTTCAAGGAAAAGTCAAAATAAAATAAAAATAGCTCTTATGTACTCAATTTTTTTCAATACACTAACATGCCACCATGTAAAACAACACCACTATATGATGTTTTTTCCAACGTGCGTGATAATTTGTGTAATACGGTGTCGTTGCATTATTTCCTGTTGTCCTGCAGGACTAATATTTTTGACTCATCTGACCATATTACCCTCTTCCAGTCATTAACCGCCCAGTCTTCCTCTTCAATGCATGTTTAGATTTGCTGTCCATCGTCTAAATTTTTTTGTTTTATTGCTAGGGAAGCTTCCTTTGGCGTTAAAGACTTGTCAGCTCTGATCTTTCTTATCATAAGGGGTACGGTGCTCAGTTGCGGAGCTACATTTTCCGTTTTAGCACTTTAATAACCACTGATTGGCTTAAATTAGCTATTATATTGTTACGATTTTACTTTACGTTGGGTTCTTTTAATTGCAAAATAAGTACACTCTGTTATTACTTTTACTGTAAATCACTTTATTTATTTAACACCACTGTTCAAAAATACAGCGAATGTTTGTACGAGGCGTTTCTTTCTTCCATCATTGTAAGAAAATAAACCATTAATGTTGTTGTTGTTGTTGTTCGAGAGTATTGTTGTTCAGAGCTTATAATGAATAAATTCTTCTTTCGTAACAATATGTACATTATAAAGAGCCTTCCAGTGTCATATTTACAATCAAATTTTTCACCTAACTTGTTTGACATATCGGTACAGATACAGCTTATTTGAATTCATTCTGAAATACATAAAACGTTAAGATGTGTTATTAACGTTATAAATGACTTAATGAAAAGATTAACTTGACAAACTTCAGAGAAAATCTATCAGAACAGGCATTTGCTTTTGCCGTATATTATTTATTATAATCATTGGTCCGAAATATTAAATCAAATCAATTAAAATATAGATTACCATTAAAAAGGCTTTGCTACATCAATAGCGAGAAGAAGTGATTGTTAAGTTTTTCCGCGTTAAACATCTTTACAAATTTTTCAATTTCAATGCCACCAATTTATTTCCACATAGCCTTGCTATGAAATTATAAAAACATGACATAAAAATAGTTTATCTTTACATTTATATTTCTGATTTTACAACAAATTCTTCGATTGTGACCATAGGGTGTTCTATGAATTGCCAAAATTGCCAAAAAAAAAGCCAAATCTCTGAGCGAAAGATGACATTTTATTTCAGTGGTGTTAAAGCATAATAATCTCCTAATTGGGACAAGCAAGGTTTGGTTGGATAGTAGATTAGTATTAACAAAAAACGAATGTTGGAAGAAAAACAAATAAACAATAAGTGGCTTTCATTGCTAACCGAAGGTTGGCTGAAGCAACAACAAATATAAGGTGGTAAATATTAAGGTAAAAATATTCAACAAGAGGTAAGCTTAAGGTAGTGGTAGACTTCGTTCTCACCAACTGACGATTGATGATTGAATACAGTTTTCTCGTATCGCTTAATCTGAGTTTGGTTGGTTAAATAGATGATGCTTACAACTAAAACAATACCCTAAGTAGAGAGAAGAGACCAACTGCTGATGACGGACGAAGCTGTCTAGAAAATGTGCATTCCGCTCTGCTGGTGTCTACAAATTAAATTTTCCCAATTTTTCTTTAATATTATCACCTAATTTTTAATTTAAATTATTCTTTTTAGAGAGAATAAAAACGAACTTTAGCTTGACTACAAATTTCATATGTATGTATTATTATTTTTTAAATAAAAATATAATAAGTTTATAATAAAAAGCTTTTTTGGCATCACCTTTAAAAATTTTCGCATATAATTTAGGGCTTTTTGGGAAATCATATGACGTTTTTAATGAATATAAATTATATACTGTAAAGCCATAGTCAGACGACAGAGTTAATGTGCCTTGAAAGCTCACTAATGTGAATTAAAATTTTACTCTGACAGACGACAGTTATGTGCATTTAGCATTATTTGTCAAGTAAATTTATTTAGGATTTACATATATTTTGATTAAATGGATAGAAGGCAGAAAGTGCGATTGGCGCTATGCTGTTGGTGAATAATCAGCATTTATTTCAAAGAAAGCTGAAAAGGCTTTTTCTGAAACTGCTCCATATTTAAAATTTTTAAATAATTTTAAAATTACATACAATGAAATTTATAATCAAGCTTAAGTTCGTTTTTATTCTCTCTAAGAAAGAATTAATTAAATTACAAATTAGGTGATAAAATTAAAGAAAAATTGGGAAAATTTAATTTTTAAATAATTTAAAATAATTTTTCATTATCTGAATGATTGACGACTGTGACTGTGACGACTGAAATAGGAAAATTCAGTACAAATTCAAAATTTAATTTGAATTAATTTTGCGAATGCAAATCAACGATAATTCACAAATTAATTTGAATTAAGACTGTTAATGCATATTAGCTCTGTCGTTTGTTTAAACAAAGTCTCTATGTTGATTTATGTTAATGAAATAACAAGCAAACTAATATAATTAAGATGATATCCTTATTAAGAAAATTAGATGATTTTCTCATGATCATATAATAACCTAATAAAATCAATAAGATATACCTTTTTGGAAAAATCAAATAGGTAGGCTAATGAAATCAATAAGGAATCCCTTTGGATTGTTTGTTTGGTGCCAAAAATGAGTAAAAAAATGTGAATAACAAGTTTTCTTTTTGATCTAATGGAGTTTCCTTCTTGATAAAATTAAAAAAAATTTCCATATGAAAATAATAAGGAATCCCTTTGGAAATATCTTCTTTTCTTTTTGCTGCGATGCCCCTTAGCCTAAAAATGTTTCGTTGAGGTAATCTTATTAATTCCATTAGGCAGTTTTGTGTCTGTGGATACGAGAAAATACAAGTACATACTCGATACTATTTCTTCGATGCTGAGTAATTTTAGCATCGTTACTTTACCACCGAGTACCAAGTAGATATCGGTAAAAAAGTACTCGTATCGATCAAAATTACTCGTTTTATATTGACATAAAATAATATCAAATGCAAATCAATGTGTCTCTCAGGAAGTGATTTTGAGAGTTGTGGCATAATTACCCGTTTATTATACTACTAGCTGTGCCCAAATACGTTGTGTGCGTCCTGACAATATTTTGTTCGATTTTGCTTTGAAAGTAATCCACACTAAATTTTAGGACTCTTACGTATTTACTTTATATAACGGTACCCATCCCTAGGTAAAATTCTAAAATTTATATAAAAGGTGTTTAAAAATTTTAATAACAAAGTAAAAATACAAATTTTATTCAATTGGCTATTTGGCAGTAAGTAATTCATATTTTGTGATTATTTTAAAACATCCCGCTTTCAATACATGTCCAGTTTTCAATTCGTCTTGTGACTATTTTAAAACAGCGTCTGTTGCGAAACCGTATTTAAAATATACTGCTCTCAGAAATAAAAGATGCCTCAAAGTATGCCGTACCTTTAAATCGGCGTACTTTCACTGTTTTTCCACTTTCTCTTCTAAATAAGATAAAAAAGTATCCTTTATTGGAATGAGGATGCTAAGGTACCTCCTCACAAAAGAATATTTGAAGCGAACACAAAAAAATAAAGATAGGCAGACAGACAGGAAATGAGTTACTATTTTATTATTTGTATAGATATAGAATGGAAACGGCATTTCAGTCAACGGCGAGTAGTACAAAGCCATGTATGTTTGTGGATTTTTTATAGCCTGAACGTGTAAAAGCTTTAGTTTTAACATATTTTTTCACACGGCCAGTTCTCTCAATATCAAAGGCCGCGATTTGACCCCCTTAGACTTTTTTTAAGGTTTGCTGGTAAAGGCCCTTTTTATATGTGGTATGTCATAAAATGTCATGTTTACAAAAAACAAGGATTTTTTACATTTTCCTCATAATAGTTCATACTATAAGGCACAACTGTAAGACAGAAATAAAAAACTTAAATTTACGACGAGTTCCAATCATAATACGGCAGGATTTTAGTATAGCTACACTGCTCTGAAGTAACCACTTAAAGGGAAAAGCTACTAAGTGGTAGATAACGAACCAATGTCATCTTATACGTATGCAGGTTTGTAAGCGATAACAGCTCGGCAATCCCTTACAAACCTGTATACAACGTATCAGTATTTTTGTCTGGGATATGCTGTAATCATAGTCACAATTTGTAAAATATTATTTAATCCTCCGATGACTGACAAAGTCCAATGGACCTTTCGTGTTTTCAAATCCACACCATTTTAAGATGCCTTGGCAGAATTCCATAAGATTCAATGACATCTATTAATATTAAAATCTTCGTTTACTACGCGGATAACCAACAAGGTCCAAACCTACCTGTAATGTTATGTGGACATTTTTTATAACTTTGGACTTAGCTTGAATTTTAATAGCCCAGGGCTTAGTTTGGTTGACGTGATGTTTTCACTACTTGGATTTTATCTGGAGATGTATGCTAACATCAGTATGTTCCTAAAAAGAACAAAGCTGTTCTAGTGCTATCAACTTGGGATTTCACAAACGAAATAGATGTAAATAATATAAAAGAGAAAGCTTTAGCTATGCTTGATTATAATTCGAACAAATGTGGTGTTATACTATGGATCAAATGTTGACCACACCTGCAAACGTGCAACAAACCGATGGCCATTTCCTATTTCTTAAAATAATCGAAAAAAGGACAAAAATCTGTGACGACCTATATTTTTCATAAAAAATCTATTTTTTTATATGAAAATCTTATTTTTGCTGTATCTTCTTAAAACAGCGTCTAATCGAAAAAAGGACAAAAATCTGTGATGACCTATATTTTTCATAAAAAATATATTTTTTTTATATGAAAATCTTGTTTTTGCTGTATCTTCTTAAAACAGAGTCTAATCGAAAAAAGCACAAAAATCTGTGACGACCTATATTTTTCATAAAAAATCTATTTTTTTATATGAAAATCTTATTTTTGCTGAATCTTCTTAAAACAGCGTCTAATCGAAAAAAGGACAAAAATCTGTGACGACCTATATTTTTCATAAAAAATATATTTTTTTTTATATGAAAATCTTATTTTTGCTGTATCTTCTTAAAACAGCGTCTAATCGTAAAAAGGACAAAAATCTGTGACGACCTATATTTTTCATAAAAAATCTATTTTTTTATATGAAAATCTTATTTTTGCTGTATCTTCTTAAAACAGGGTCTAATCGTAAAAAGGACAAAAATCTGTGATGACCTATATTTTTCATAAAAAATCTATTTTTTATATGAAAATCTTATTTTTGCTGTATCTTCTTAAAACAGCGTATAATCGAAAAAAGGACAAAAATCTGTGATGACCTATATTTTTCATAAAAAATCTATTTTTTATATGAAAATCTTATTTTTGCTGTATCTTCTTAAAACAGCGTCTAATCGTAAAAAGGACAAAAATCTGTGACGACCTATATTTTTCATAAAAAATATATTTTTTATATGAAAATCTTATTTTTGCTGTATCTTCTTAAAACAGCGTCTAATCGAAAAAAGGACAAAAATCTGTGACGACCTATATTTTTCATAAAAAATATATATAAATATAAAGAACGTGATTCCAATGGTTTTAAGCAACATAGAAATAGTCGAAATAGAACGAAATTTCCAGGCACAGTCTGTAGGTATCATATTCTTCGATTTTCATCTTGGCTAGATGATACTTGAAGTCTCCATAACCTGTCACCAACGCAGCTATCTAGCTTAATATACTTCTATTGTATCTGAGTACCTTAATGGCCTTCCCATGGGCTCCTTGATCACCACCCGAGCCTGTCTAAACGTAGTGGTCTCCCTCCACCTTTTCAGGTTTAAAGGTGGAGGGAGGGGCACCCCACATTCCAGCAGGTGAACCAACGCATGCAGTAGTCCAAGCAATTCTACCTGGTTAACGAAGACGTACTCACCTAAACGCAGATTACAGGACATGTTCAGCTCAGCTGAGTATACCCTCCATAAGAGATCCAGTAAAAATGCTGATATCGTTCTCCATATATTCATTGTGTATAACGTCTTTCGCAATGAGAGCCGGACGAAGTCTTTCGACTAATCTTCTTCTACTCAGCTTCCTACTAACTAGGTCCAGGATGCTCTTTAATTTTTAATTAAAATTTACATATATATTTGTTAAAGGTCTGCTATAACGGTTAAGCAATTTAGACCATGTATAAGAAAATCACGCCGCTATTGGAACACTCTTTAATTTTATACTTCATTTTATTATTTGTTGTAGCGGCTAAACAACACACCTTCTGTAAAAACATGACGCGTGAGCACTATTACTGTTCAAGAGAAAAAAAACGTCTGCAACAGACGGACATTGTAGCGATATTAGGGGTTACGTTTTTAGCCTTTAGGTACGGAACCCTAAAAACAGTGTGTTATCATGTGTAACTTTATTTTATTTGCTAATAATAAAGTTTTAAAAGCAAAAAAAACTCTGCTGGAATCAACTTACAAAAAATTTGTAAGAACAAATAATTATTTTCCCAAAAAAGAAAGGTCACATTTGGAACATTTTGGTTTGCCGGCAAATAATTTTGTTTGCCAAGAATCAGCTGTTTTGTTGTTTGCCTATCAGTTTTATTTTGTGGTGAGACTATGGCAAACAAATATTTGACGATTTCTGGCAAATATTTGCCTAATGTGACCGTACCTTTAGAAACATAAAACATTTTATGACCAACAAAAAAGTTTCTTACTCGTATCTACCTATACAATGAGCAAAACCAGAAAAAAAGGTTAAAATTGGAAAAAAATCGTAAAAACAGGGCGCAAAAACGAGCAACGTTTTTTCTACAGTACAAAAATAGAAATCGTAAATTCTTTAGTGATATATATCATTTTCAGGATCGCAATGGCCCTCACTTTCGAAAACCTTTCGAGAGTGAAGGCCACTCCTTTTTTAGTTTCTAAAAAAAGTTTTTATCATAAAAATTTTAAATTTTAAAATAAAGTTTTTCTAAAAAAAATCAATACAAAATCTTTGTTCGTTTAGACACCAAAAAATATATTGCAAACCTCTCAAAATCGTAAAAAGTCAATAAAAACGTAACTGTGTCCCAAAACGACAAATCTCAAGCAAAAGTCTTGAAAATTCACTATACAAAGCAGAATTTTGTTCTCTGTCGAGCTACGTACTTAAATTTTTACATTTCTCAAAATTAATTTTTGGCCTAATGTTCTGCTAGATTAGCAAAATACCCCTCTGTGCAATTTGACGTTGTCTGCGAATAGTCGAAATTAGCAACTGTATTTTATTGTCGGAATATAAAATACAAATAGACAATAAAAGGCCCAATCCTAACACTCCCTATTGAAACACGCTTTCTTTCGATTCGAATTATGCAGTAACCCAGAGGAGAAATGTTAGTTCATGGTGAACTTTAAAAAAATGTGTGTGGCATGCACAATGGTGCAAAAAATAATTAGTAAACCCAATAGTTTATACACAAATTTTTTATATGGTGGCAACAGAACTCTATAATGAAATGGTATTCTATATTTTTGAGTCTATGCAACATTTCTCACTCTCCAGATATACTTATGTATGAGCATAAATTCCTGTTAGATGAAGTAGATTGTCCCTTCTGGAGTTACGTAACGTCATTTGTGCTAAATATAAATTTTATGCACAGAACGTTGTAATCTTTATTTCCAAGCATGATACACAAAAGATTACGCTATCACGCTATTAACATGCTCTTAAAGTGTGATAGCGTCACAAAACATGTTTACTTTAAACAGGACAAACTACGTCATCTAACTGGAAATTATATGAAAATCTTATTTTTGCTGTATCTTCTTAAAACAGCGTCTAATCGTAAAAAGGACAAAAATCTGAGACGACCTATATTTTTCATAAAAAATCTATTTTTTTATATGAAAATCTTATTTTTGCTGTATCTTCTTAAAACAGCGTCTAATCGAAAAAAGGACAAAAATCTGTGACGACCTATATTTTTCATAAAAAATCTATTTTTTATATGTAAATCTTATTTTTGCTGTATCTTCTTAAAACAGCGTCTAATCGAAAAAAGGACAAAAATCTGTGATGACCTATATTTTTCATAAAAAATCTATTTTTTTATATGAAAATCTTAGTTTTGCTGTATCTTCTTAAAACAGCGTCTAATCGTAAAAAGGACAAAAATCTGTGACGACCTATAGTTTTCATAAAAAATCTATTTTTTATATGAAAATCTTATTTTTGCTGTATCTTCTTAAAACAGCGTCTAATCGAAAAAAGGACAAAAATCTGTGATGACCTATATTTTTCATAAAAAATCTATTTTTGTATATGAAAATCTAATTCTTGCTGTATCTTCTTAAAACAGCGTCTAATCGTAAAAAGGACAAAAATCTCTGACGACCTATATTTTTCATAAAAAATCTATTTTTTATATGAAAATCTTATTTTTGCTGTATCTTCTTAAAACAGCGTCTAATCGAAAAAAGGACAAAAATCTGTGATGACCTACATTTTTCATAAAAAATCTATTTTTTATATGAAAATCTTATTTTTGCTGTATCTTCTTAAAACAGCGTCTAATCGAAAAAAGGACAAAAATCTGTGATGACCTATATTTTTCATAAAAAATCTATTTTTTTATATGAAAATCTTAGTTTTGCTGTATCTTCTTAAAACAGCGTCTAATCGTAAAAAGGACAAAAATCTGTGACGACCTATAGTTTTCATAAAAAATCTATTTTTTATATGAAAATCTTATTTTTGCTGTATCCTCTTAAAACAGCGTCTAATCGAAAAAAGGACAAAAATCTGTGACGACCTATATTTTTCATAAAAAATCTATTTTTTTTATATGAAAATCTTATTTTTGCTGTATCTTCTTAAAACAGCGTCTAATCGAAAAAAGGACAAAAATCTGTGACGACCTATATTTTTCATAAAAAATCTATTTTTTAAATGAAAATCTTATTTTTGCTGTATGTCCTTAGCGTCTCCAGCGTCTAATCGAAAAAAGGACAAAAATCTGTGATGACCTATATTTTTCATAAAAAATCTATTTTTTTTATATGAAAATCTTATTTTTGCTGTATCTTCTTAAAACAGCGTCTAATCGAAAAAAGAACAAAAATCTGTGACGACCTATATTATTCATAAAAAATCTATTTTTTATATGAAAATCTTATTTTTGCTGTATCTTCTTAAAACAGCGTCTAATCGCAAAAAGGACAAAAGGACGACCTATATTTTTCATAAAATATCTATTTTTTTATATGAAAATCTTATTTTTGCTGTATCTTCTTAAAACAGGGTCTAATCGTAAAAAGGACAAAAATCTGTGACGAACTATATTTTTCATAAAAAATCTATTTTTTTATATGAAAATCTTATTTTTGCTGTATCTTCTTAAAACAGCGTCTAATCGTAAAAAGGACAAAAATCTGTGACGAACTATATTTTTCATAAAAAATCTATTTTTTAAATGAAAATCTTATTTTTGCTGTATGTCCTTAGCGTCTCCAGCGTCTAATCGAAAAAAGGACAAAAATCTGTGATGACCTATATTTTTCATAAAAAATCTATTTTTTATATGAAAATCTTATTTTTGCTGTATCTTCTTAAAACAGCTTCTAATCGCAAAAAGGACAAAAGGACGACCTATATTTTTCATAAAATATCTATTTTTTTATATGAAAATCTTATTTTTGCTGTATCTTCTTAAAACAGGGTCTAATCGTAAAAAGGACAAAAATCTGTGACGAACTATATTTTTCATAAAAAATCTATTTTTTATATGAAAATCTTATTTTTGCTGTATCTTCTTAAAACAGCTTCTAATCGCAAAAAGGACAAAAGGACGACCTATATTTTTCATAAAATATCTATTTTTTTATATGAAAATCTTATTTTTGCTGTATCTTCTTAAAACAGGGTCTAATCGTAAAAAGGACAAAAATCTGTGATGACCTATATTTTTCATAAAAAATCTATTTTTTTATATGAAAATCTTATTTTTGCTGTATCTTCTTAAAACAGCGTCTAGTCGTAAAAAGGACAAAAATCTGTGACGAACTATATTTTTCATAAAAAATCTATTTTTTTATATGAAAATCTTATTTTTGATGTATCTTCTTAAAACATCGAAAAAAGGACAAAAATCTGTGACGACCTATATTATTTATAAAAAATCTATTTTTTATATGAAAATTTTATTTTTGCTGTATCTTCTTAAAACAGCGTCTAATCGAAAAAAGGACAAAAATCTGTGACGACCTATATTTTTCATAAAAAATCTATTTTTTAAATGAAAATCTTATTTTTGCTGTATGTCCTTAGCGTCTCCAGCGTCTAATCGAAAAAAGGACAAAAATCTGTGATGACCTATATTTTTCATAAAAAATCTATTTTTTTTATATGAAAATCTTATTTTTGCTGTATCTTCTTAAAACAGCGTCTAATCGTAAAAAGGACAAAAATCTGTGACGAACTATATTTTTCATAAAAAATCTATTTTTTTTATATGAAAATCTTATTTTTGATGTATCTTCTTAAAACATCGAAAAAAGGACAAAAATCTGTGACGACCTATATTATTCATAAAAAATCTATTTTTTATATGAAAATTTTATTTTTGCTGTATCTTCTTAAAACAGCGTCTAATCGAAAAAAGGACAAAAATCTGTGATGACCTATATTTTTCATAAAAAATCTATTTTTTTTATATGAAAATCTTATTTTTGCTGTATCTTCTTAAAACAGCGTCTAATCGAAAAAAGGACAAAAATCTGTGACGACCTATATTTTTCATAAAAAATCTATTTTTTTATATGAAAATCTTATTTTTGATGTATCTTCTTAAAACAGCGTCTAATCGAAAAAAGGACAAAAATCTGTGACGACCTATATTTTTCATAAAAAAATCTATTTTTTAAATGAAAATCTTATTTTTGCTGTATGTCCTTAGCGTCTCCAGCGTCTAATCGAAAAAAGGACAAAAATCTGTGATGACCTATATTTTTCATAAAAAATCTATTTTTTTATATGAAAATCTTAGTTTTGCTGTATCTTCTTAAAACAGCGTCTAATCGTAAAAAGGACAAAAATCTGTGACGAACTATATTATTCATAAAAAATCTATTTTTTATATGAAAATCTTATTTTTGCTGTATCTTCTTAAAACAGCGTCTAATCGCAAAAAGGACAAAAGGACGACCTATATTTTTCATAAAATATCTATTTTTTTATATGAAAATCTTATTTTTGCTGTATCTTCTTAAAACAGCGTCTAATCGAAAAAAGAACAAAAATCTGTGACGACCTATATTATTCATAAAAAATCTATTTTTTATATGAAAATCTTATTTTTGCTGTATCTTCTTAAAACAGCGTCTAATCGCAAAAAGGACAAAAGGACGACCTATATTTTTCATAAAATATCTATTTTTTTATATGAAAATCTTATTTTTGCTGTATCTTCTTAAAACAGGGTCTAATCGTAAAAAGGACAAAAATCTGTGACGAACTATATTTTTCATAAAAAATCTATTTTTTTATATGAAAATCTTATTTTTGCTGTATCTTCTTAAAACAGCGTCTAATCGTAAAAAGGACAAAAATCTGTGACGACCTATATTTTTCATAAAAAATCAATTTTTTTTATATGAAAATCTTATTTTTGCTGTATCTTCTTAAAACAGCGTCTAATCGTAAAAAGGACAAAAATCTGTGACGAACTATATTTTTCATAAAAAATCTATTTTTTTTATATGAAAATCTTATTTTTGATGTATCTTCTTAAAA
>OX451216.1:51289779-51314654 GCA_949628195.1 Phasia obesa
AATTTTGTTCAATTGTACCGCACACAGTGCGACAAGAGCGCTATGATATATACTATAACACACTGTGTATTTTTTTAAGTCATGGTAGCTCTTGTCATAAAGAATAAAAATTGTGAACATATAAAATCAAAAAAACTTCATCTTCAAGGTCAAAATCGCAAAAAACTTTAAAAAAATTATTTTTTACCTTTTTTCCCCTGTTCAGGTCCATAGGTAGCAAACCGATCAAAATTCAAGGAAATAATCAACTACAAAAGCCTAAGATCTCAATAAACAACTTTCTAGAACATATTAACTTCCTAGGAATGATTCTTAACACCGTTTAGGTAGCGCTTAGGTAGCCGCAAAAGTGAAAAATTTCCCGGCTACCTAAGCGGTGTTAAGAATCATTCCTAGGAATTATATCAAAATTTCAAACGGTTTGCAAAATATGAGCTTGACGAAATGATAATTTTTTGCAAAAATGCCATCGAGGCCCCACATCTTTGAGGGCCCATAAAAAAACCTGAAGGACTTTAGGCAAAACTGGGAGACAGGGGTCTTTTTTTTGGTCTTTTATCACGTAGTGGTGTCCGTATATGGTTATTTTTTCCGTGTTGCACTGTGTAAGAATAAAAAACTAATACATATCAGCAATAATTGATGTTGGCTCAACCCAGCGCACATAGGGGTATTTTAGCAATCTTTTTTTAGTTTATATTGGCTCTGAAAATTTATTGAGTGTCCCGAGATCAATATAACTTGGCAGATAAATATCCTATGGTCGGAACAAGGAGAACAAAGTTTCCCTTAGAAGAACGAATTCTATCACTAAAAATTAAAATTTTTTGTTTAGTTTTTCCATACTTTTGTTTGCAAATGCAACTTTTAAGGTCACCGAATGTACAAAACCCTAAATGATTTTAAAATGTAATTTTTTGCCCCTCCCCTTTTGTGGGCGGTGACATAAAATATTATTTGCAAAAATTATGTAATTATTAAAAGAAATGGGTTGATTACATACGCCTTAATACCATAAAAATAAAATTTTTGTGTTTTTAAGGGCAGGTTCACTTCAATCCCTCTTCCTTAAACCTCTAAGTGATTTTAAAATTTTTTTTTGCCAATTTCCATAAAATATTAAGTGTTAAGCTTTAATGACGAAGAGAAGGTATCTGAACAAACCTCAGCTAAGAATATAAGAATATTAATAACAGACATTTTTGTAATTTATTACTTTCTAGTATTTAATTTATCTGAAAATAATTAATATATTCATAACTAGCTGTGCCCTTCACTTCGTCATCGTCCTTATTTTATTTTACTACTTTCAAAGCAAGACTCTTACTTTTTTTAGTACTTCAGATATGCAAATTTTATGCAATTGGCGTCTAATGTTGCGCCTTAGTTTTTAAAATATGCCAGTTTTAAACCGAAAATTTCAGTACCTTTAAACCGGAAATTGCGTTTTATTTATTTATTTATTTATTGTAGTCAATGGATGTTATCCTTACAGACTATTACATAAAAACTTGCATTAGTAGAAATTTTATTATGTTACACATTATTTAAAATTACAATTAAATTTCTTTTTATTATATTTAAATTTAAAGAGAAGTCAATATTTTTATAAAAATTATTGAATTGATTGCATAATCGCACAAGTGAATCAGCCATAACCTAATTGGTACTACAATTTTGGACAAAAAGAGTCATAAAGTTACGCATATTACGACATGGAACATTAAATTTAATATTGGCCAACAGAAATTCACAACAAGTATTACCATTGAAAGTACTTAACATAAAAGAAACATTTAACATAATACGACGACTTTTTTGGAGTAGGAAGTTTAATTAAAGCAAGCCTACTAGTATATGAAGGAAACCTCATATCGTCACGCCAATTCAAACCACGTAAGCAGAACAGCAAAAATTGTTTTTGAACAGATTCAAGAAGTTGGCTATGTACGTTATAATAAGGATCCCATATTACTGACCCATATTTCAGGATAGGTCTAACCAGAGCCACAAATAACTTGTGATGTAAGGGTCGGAAAATTCTTTTGACCAGCGCTTAATAAATGCAAGAATACCTCGAGCCTTGTTGACAGTCATTGTAATATGAGATACAAAATTAAGTTTTGGATCCAGCAAAATTCCAAGGACCAAAAATGAATCAACTACCTCCAACTCATTTTCTCCTAAGAAGCAGTTAACACTGATAAAATCACCTCTTGAAAATCTCATGCATTTACATTTTTTAATATTTAAAACCATCATGTTGTGTTTACACCATAAAACAAGATTGTTGAGGTCTCTCTGCATAATTCTTGAAGCTATAAAAGATTTTGACATCGTCAGCATACATTAATAAGGGGTGATTTTTTTGAGGTTAGGATTTTCATGCATTAGTATTTGACAGATCACGTGAGATTTCAGACATGGTGCCAAAGAGAAAGATGCTCAGTATGCTTTGACATTTCATCATGAATAGACTTACTAACGAGCAACGCTTGCAAATCATTGAATTTTATTACCAAAATCAGTGTTCGGTTCGAAATGTTCAAATGTGACAAATTTTGTTCAGCGATGAGGCTCATTTCTGGTTGAATGGCTACGTAAATAAGCAAAATTGCCGCATTTGGAGTGAAGAGCAACCAGAAGCCGTTCAAGAACTGCCCATGCATCCCGAAAAATGCACTGTTTGGTGTGGTTTGTACGCTGGTGGAATCATTGGACCGTATTTTTTCAAAGATGCTGTTGGACGCAACGTTACGGTGAATGGCGATCGCTATCGTTCGATGCTAACAAACTTTTTGTTGCCAAAAATGGCACAACTGAACTTGGTTGACATGTGGTTTCAACAAGATGGCGCTACATGCCACACAGCTCGCGATTCTATGGCCATTTTGAGGGAAAACTTCGGAGAACAATTCATCTCAAGAAATGGACCGGTAAGTTGGCCACCAAGATCATGCGATTTGACGCCTTTAGACTATTTTTTGTGGGGCTACGTCAAGTCTAAAGTCTACAGAAATAAGCCAGCAACTATTCCAGCTTTGGAAGACAACATTTCCGAAGAAATTCGGGCTATTCCGGCCGAAATGCTCGAAAAAGTTGCCCAAAATTGGACTTTCCGAATGGACCACCTAAGACGCAGCCGCGGTCAACATTTAAATGAAATTATCTTCAAAAAGTAAATGTCATGGACCAATCTAACGTTTCAAATAAAGAACCGATGAGATTTTGCAAATTTTATGCGTTTTTTTTTTTTAAAAAAAAGTTCTCAAGCTCTTAAAAAATCACTCGTTACATGTGAGGAGTTTATAACACTGGGAAGATCATTAATAAAAATGGAAAAAAGAATAGGTCCCAGGTGACTTCCCTGGGGAACACCGGACAAAACAGCAATACATTTTTATGAACGATTATTAAAACGAACAGTTTGACTACGACATGTTAAATACGACTGCAACCAATTAAGGCTAATGCGGGTAACACCAAGCATGTTTAGTTTCATCAGAAGAAGCTTTTAATTGACATTATCAAATGCTTTGCTAAAATCTGTATATACAGCATCAGTTTGTTTCTTTTCAATAAAAGCAGAGTTAATTAAGGAGGTTAGTTGAAGAACATTTGTAGTAGTTGAACAACCCTTGCTGAAGCCGTGTTGATTGGATGATAAAATAGAAGAAAATTGATGACAGAAGTAATCAGCAACAACTTTTTCAAACAATTTTGGACTGGCACTTAGTTGAGCTATTCCCCTGTAGTTCGTGATTTCAGACTTATTACTAGATTTGTATAATGGGATAATAAAAGATTCTCTCCAAAACTTAGGAAAATAACTATTTATAATAGAAATATTGAATAAAAATGTTAACGGAGTAGCTAATAACTCTGCGCAACGGTTTAAAATACAGCTTGGTACACCATCAGGGCCATGGTTAAATGACATCTTCCATTTCTTCAAGTTATATACAACTTCAATCAAATTTTCACTGCCTTTTCTCCACTTTCTCTTGGAAATGAGATATTTTTGCGGAAAGAAGTATCCTATATTGGAATCAGGGTGCTAAGGTAACTCCTCACAAAATTTTGTTAAAATCAATCCAATGTTTTTATGTGATGGGAACACGAATGAAAAGCAGACAGACAGAGAGGTAGACGGACATGAGTTACTATTTTATTATATGTATAGATAATAACTTTTAAAAGCAAAAACATTTTATGACCGACAACAAAGGTTTCTTTCTCGTATCTACCTAAGTAAAAAGTAAAGATCTTAAATTTAATAGTGATATATAACAAAAATATCCTTTTTTTTATTTCGAAGAAAAGTTTTTATCATAAAAATTTAAAATAAATTTATATCTTTCAAATAAATTTAAAAATAAAAATAATAATGTAAGTAACTGTTAAAAAAATAGCCTTTCATAGAAAAAAAATCCATACAAAATCTTAATTCGTTTAGCCAAACAAAAAAAAGAAAAAATTTTCCTGATTTTATCAGTGTCCCAAAACGACAAATCTTATGCAAAATCCTTAAAAATTATCTATAGAATTTGTCTGCCGAGTTGTGTGCTTAAATTTTTACATTTCTTAAATTTAACTTTGGCCTAATGTCCGGCTAGATTGACAAAATACCCCTCTGTGCAGCGATAGATATCGATCTGTCGTCGATGTGCTAATAACCTAAGCTTCATCAGCCGTTCGCTTATTTTCAAGCATAATTTAGTATCTGAATAAACTGGATATACGGGTATAGTATAGGGCAATAAATTTGCAGTAATGACTAATATCCAGTGATAGTGAGATATTGTTCACTATTTCTATGAATGTTTAGTGGTGATTTGGCAAATATCATATAATTGGAAAATATATATGTATGTATCAACAATGAGTATGTATGTATGTAAAGCATGTTAATAGAATAATGTTACAGAATATTAAAACTTCAACCAAGCACCAACAAACAAAGTACGTTTTTTTTCCTTACTGTCCTTCTACAATTGGATGGTTTTTAGCCATCACTTAATGCAGGTGTGGATAGTTTAGCCGCCATTAAGGCCCTTAATTCAAAAGTACTGAAATCTAAATGTGTGTTAGCATGCATACAATCTTTAGCCCTACTTGAACGACATCGTATAAGGATAGTGTGGGTATGAAGGCATTCGTGGAAACGATCAATGTGCGAGGAACGGTTCGAATCTGGATGTGACAGTTGCCCAAGGAGAAATCAATATCCCCTTGGCCGAAATATCTAACATACTAGGAGAATGGTCGCTAAAGGAAACGGTTCGGAGGTGGTCTACATTAACCACTTGCAGATTGTCTAGAGGTCTTTGGCCCTCAATTGACAAAAAAAGGACAAAGGCACTACTGACCCTTGAGAAAAGCTCGTTAGCACTTCTGGTAGGTGTTATAACGGGACACTGTATAATTGGACGTATGTCGAAGCGTATGGGAATCTCTCGTGGAGGGTGCTGCGGAAGTTGTATGGATGAGGAAGTTGAACACATTCGCTGCGACTGCCCGGCTCTTCAAGAACTTAGGATCAAATTTTTGGGCCAAAGATTCTTTCAGGACCTGGACTGTCTCAGAGATGCGACAATGAGCAGCCTATTAGGCTTTGTGAAAAGCTCCGGTTGGTTTATATGAACCAACGGTATTGGAGTTCTCTAGGGAATGGTGGGGGTAGATGATCGTTGGGGCATCACAATGGGCCTTATTGGCCTCCGAGTGAACTCGCCTTTTTGCGGGCGAGCCGTTTAACCTAACCTAATGCAGGTGTAATGAAATGCAAACACAAGTTAATTTTGTTCTCGCAAGAGAATCGAAAAATAACAGTTGTTGACAAATAATAAAAATGCAATTTACTTTTAGTTTATTATTTTTAGTATTTATTGACAAAATCACTTAATTGCATTTGGACATACATTCATGACTGATTAAAGTTATAAAATGAAAGATTTATTTTCACACGTTTGAAACTGTATATTTATTATACAACTTATAGTTTTTAATTATAGATTTTTAAGCACCTTTTCCATAAATGTTCCACTGTGCCTCAAGAAGTACGTGCGAGTATGTGCAAGATTGTGCTTAATTGACAAAAATCGTTTACCTCCAAATTAAATTATATAAATTATTTTACGTATTCACTTAACAAAATACTATTTCGAACGGATTGAATTAAAACCATGGCAACGGACTGGTTGTGTATGATGTTGTGTCTCTGTAACCTTTAAACTCAATTCTGATTGCGTATTTGTTCATTTACCTTTTTACCAATTTTATTACGTACTACTTTGCATAACGCAATTTCATAACGGTGTATTGCATGAGTAGGGTTTGCAGGTGTTTTTCATTTGTCTAAAATAAGAGTTAAGGTAAGAAATTTAATATAAACAATAATAATAATCCCCACCTTTGTTTTAACAAAATAAGAATCGAAAAAAGACAAATCAGTATACTGGGGCGGAAAAGTGTTAATAAAATATAACGGAAAAACAATGTTAATACCCCCGAGAGGTGGTTTTCAAGATATCAGCAAAGTTAAGATCTGGCAGGTCTGACTGTCTGGAAGGTTTGGGCAGCAGTTAATTCTGGTTTCGTGATACAAAAATTGTTAGGCTTTATCGTGACTATAAAAAATATGTTAAGTGTTTGAACAAGCCACTATTTTAACACAACGCATATTGCCACTATTTTTGTGAAGTATCGACTCGCGCATACCGTTTGACATATCGGAATGAAATTTGGTATGGGATTTTAATATATGGAGATGAAGAGCTGTATTTTTTTGGACATAATCTGGAAAGGGTAGTTTGACACATCAAACACAATATAATTATTTTATTGATTCGAAGATTCTTTGAACTTCTATTCCTTATGTAATATATCCATAAAAATATCTATTTCCATCAGGTATGGCAAAGTTGAGAGTAGGTCACTCCAGATTTTTTTTCATAATCCAAATTATGAAAATATGTAAACCCTGTACATATATGGCTACGTAGAAAAAATCACAAATCATAGTTATCCTAGCAGACATGTATGTTAGCTACAAAGTTGCATCCAACTCTTTTTAAATCGAAAGCGTTTGAAAATTATTTATTGCGTTATCAGAGTGTTAGTATCGATACTTCTATAAATTACTGACATCTGGCAACTATAACCCTAAACACACATTTTTGTGGCCGCAAATACTTGCTCCACAAGGACTCATGTTGTTTGGTGCAACTTCAAAAATGGGTGTGAATGTAATTTCTAGAAGTTAACCCAACATATTGGTGTACTGATCAACAGAAAATAATTGATATTATTATTGATTTTGACGTAGCAAAGAGAATCATCTTAAGATAAATTATTAATGAAAAAGCCAAATATTTGGAGGGATAGTTGAGATTTTGCTCACATTTGCTTACAATGTCAGCGATCAAAACTAACACCCACGCAAAGTCTCCATTACAGTAATATAAAGTAATAAACAGGGAATTTCCGCAGATTAATATCGACATAATGGGACTTTTTTCGCCTTGCGAGGGTTACCCGTATTGTCTCACAATAATAGACAGATTTAGTAGTTGGCCTAAGACAATACCCATAGTGGAAGAGTCAGCAACAATAGTAGCCCATAAGCTAATATCAGCATGGGTCGCCCGTTTTGGCATTTCAGCCAGTATTAAATGAGGCCAAAGATGACAATTTGAAATGCATATTTTTAAGGAGCCAAGGTGATATCTTGGTATCAAAAATTTTTGAACTACGTAATACCATCCGCAGGCTTACGGCCTTATTGAGAGATGTCATAGAACTTTAAAAGTTTCGATTCTGTGTCATGACCAGGCCTATGAACAACTTACAAGGAGGACATTACGGCTTCTCTGGTCGATATGGTACTTTCTTTGGTCCACAGGTTGGAGTGATAACAAAAACCGAAGTCTTGCAAAATATCCAACTTCACAAAACGTTTATACCCGTACATCCAGATTAAGGCACATGTACACACGTACTTCTACGCGATGATTCAATACGACCTTCTTTATAACATCCCTATGATGGCCCATAGCAGGTCGTAAGAAGAGGTGAAAAGGTTCTTTAACTTAAAATCAACAGCACTTTGAAACACTATTCTTTTTATATTAACTTTACACTTTTAAACACTATTTCTTTTTATATTTTACTACCAAGCAAAAATTTTTCTTTATTTTTAGTCTCTAAATATATTTTCTTTTATTTGAAAATGGTACATATCTGCCTTGCTATTAGCTAACCTTTCGTTAGCAATGAACAACAATTAGATATTTTTTTATTTTACAAATGTATATTTTTGACAGAGCGGGCACGGCTTTGACATTGTTAACTTCAACACTATTGTGTTAATAATCAAAAAATTATATTTGTAAAATAAAAAAAAGTGTTTAAAAGTGTAAAACAATTTCAGAAAGCTCTATCTCCTACGAAATATAATGTAAAACTCAAGGTATATTTATTTTACTAGGTAGTGGCGTCCCTACAACAAATACAACAATACAAGAACAACATGGCATTTTGTTGTTGCTTTGTAGTTCGAAATGTCAAAAAACATATAAGAAAATTGAGAAGGCGTGTATGTGTTTTATTGCTTTCTCACTTCTACACTATTAAACTTCTGAACACATACAACTTTTGACATGTCGAACTACTAAATCAGCTGGGCGGACGACACTACCTAGTAAAATAAATATACCTTGGTTAAACTTATCAAATTCTATTTCTTTCATAAGTTTGTTTAAATAGAAAATTAATAACAATTGAAACTACCAAGTAGATAGATACGAAGAGTACTGATGACGGACCTAGCTGTCTAGAAAATGCATTCTGCTCTGCTGGTGTCTAATTTTTCTTTATCTTTTTATAATTAAGAACTTAAGCCCAAATAAATAATTTATTCATTTAAAAATAGTTCATATAAAATTCATATAACTACCCAGAAGGAAATTTGGGGCAATTGCCCACATGTCACCCCTTTTGTCAACTATTATGGTGACTCTTTGGCGACATTGTCAACAAATCGTCTACATTTTTATATTTGAAAAAAAAAAAAAATATGTTTATTTTAAATATTCAAAAAATCAATATAAATTGTGTTTGAAATCATCAAAACGGCATAACACCTTACTGGATATTCTGGCGGAGTATAAAGTTTTGCTAGACAGAATTGTTAAGTAAAATATGGTTGCTACAAACCTTATTTTTCCCAAGTAGGAGTGAGTAAAAATTAAAAGAACTCGGCACTATTTTAGCCATTAGAAAAAAAAGAGATTGCGTGATTATCCATATGTGTTTAAAGTTTTAATAGGTAAACAGTTTGTTGTTTGTTTTAAGTTTTGTAATATTTTGACAATATTTTTTTTTTTTCATAATATTTAGATGTTATTTCAACTTTTAGTGAATTTTTGAATAAAAAGCTTCGAGTAGCATTTCAGGGGCAAAAAAGGAAACTTTTTAAACAAATAGGTCGAGACAAAGCAAAATCAAACGGAAAACAAATGGATGAAGACACTTCAAACAAAGATTAATTTTTATAATTTTTTTAACTGAAATTATTTATAATCATACTCTTAATCATCTTATTGAATTGTTCGTAATAATTAATTTTAACTTAAATTTTTTATAATCATAGTCTTGAATTGTTCATATTAACATACGAAAAATTTAAATTTTTAGATTTTATGTTAGAAAACTGTTCTGAATTAGTACTTTTTAGTCATTTATTTATTTTTTAATAAACCCACAAAAGTTAAGAAAATATGCATTTTCATTGTCCAATCTATTTCAGAAAAGTACGAAAAGTGTAGACTAGAATTACTAAAATGTACTAGTGAACCACTAGTTCCAATGTCTACATATGGTCCCAAAAGAACTACCTAGTCGATAGTACCACTGTCAGTACTGGATTTTCAATGACATGCACATGTTAAATGTCTATAGTAAATAGCATTGTCTGGGGTATAATGACACTAGTACTGGTGACTGTGTCAATAGTAAGTCAGTACAGATTCACTATTGACATTTCCTGCAGGGTAATTAAGAATATAATTTGTAATCGTATTGTAACATTTAATAAATAAATAAAATAAAAAGCTTCTTATAGTTAGACCACCCTGTATTTTGTAAACTACTGCTTCACAGGAGTTGTATAGCTAGAATCCAAACATTTTGGTCTAAAACGTCCCACACCACGGTCTTACCTAAAACCATCTACCTTCAATACTTTAGATCCATCTTTCCTTTATCTTACTATCCAAATCTACCACCATAGAACCTTTTTCTATTATTCTTAGAGGTGACACACCATTTAGACCGATGTGCAGACTTATATTACTACCGGTAGGCTGATTTAAAGCTAAAGTTTTTTTTTTAAGTCTAAAAAATAATAATTAAATTACAAATTATTATTATAGTTGACATTCAAAATCTTCTACAAAATAAAAGTAGAAAAACTTTAAAAGTGCACAAAATAAGTCCTGGCTGCACTAGGGTACATCTTAGGTTACAACTGTACAAAAATTAAAACAATTTTATCTACTATATCATCCCTGATCTGTATGTAGATTTTTTTTGTAATCAAAACTTGTTTTCTTTTCCTTTATCGGTTCGTTAAATCTTCTCTTTGAGGGTGTTTCGATATGACCACTGACATTGTCGTCATCGGCAGTGTTTGTTTTCCTGCACTGAAAAGTATTTAGTTGGCATGACATGGAGATTACACTGTTGTTGTCGAGCTTGTACATGACGTACGTTTGGCTGCTGTTGGTTGAGAATTTTTTTTGGCAGTTAAAAAAAAATTGTTTTAATAAGCTCAACTCTGTTTGATTTTATTTTGCTTTTAATATTCACGAATTTTTATTAAAATTAATTTTTGATGCTGATAATGTCTTTATTCAAGAGTGTTTTTATAATAATTTTAATCTATATATAAAACAGGATGTGTGTATGTATGTAACGTATGGACTCCAAAACGGCTAGGCCGATTTTGATGAAATTGTTAAGGAATCTTCAGAATATTTAGGCGGGTGACACTGTGAAATCTGATTTTCGATTTTCGGTCTGCGGGCGGAAGGGAGTGGCAAAATCCAATTTTTATATTGCACCACCACATATACATATATTTATTTTTTTTTTTTAAATCGGTTATGTAGTTCCGAAGATATTTACAAAAAACCTATGTTAATAATGATCCAATATCATAATTTTAAAACTTTCGAAAATTCAAAAATCATAAGGTGCAACATTGTACAATAAGTTAAAAATAATATTGTTTATCAATCGATGATAAACAACTTTGTGTACTCTTGCATTTAAGATAATTACATTTTGTGCACATTTTTGAGTTTTTTTCAAACACTGATAAAAAATAACGTTACATTCAAACAAACTTTGCTTTCAATTGCTCACTGCCTGCATTTGATTTGTTTTGCGTTAATTGTTGCTTTGTGTTCATAAGTTAAAAACCTATAAGTGAAATCAATTTAGTAAATAACAAGTGTTTTGCAATTTGCAACTGTCAAATGCAAATGAATATTCAAGCCGTTGTCGACAAGGTATTCCCAAGTCTAAAAACCTCCTACAAAAATACGGATTGGCTGATGATGCCAACAAGCTCATTGAGCAAATTCAATTGAAACTGATCGGCAAATTAATCAAATACAAATCGATTGACACAGTAAAGGATGAAAAACAAGCCGTCAATTATCCCACTGAATTTTTGAATTCGTTGGAACCACCCGGAATGCCACCGCATGTACTAACAGTAAAGTTTGGATCACCGGTAATTCTTATTCGCAAGGTAAACGACCAAAGTTATGCAACGGAACCAGATTGACCATCAAAAATTGTTCACCAAATTTAATCGAGGCAACAATCATCGGTGGCAGATTCAAAGGCGAAGACGTACTTATACCACGAATTCCGATGATTTCCAACGATTTACCATTCCAATTCAAGCGGCTCCAATTCCCTTTGTCTTTGCTATTACCATCAACAAAGCACAAGGCCAATCATTGACTATTGCTGGCTTAATTTTGGAAAATTTATGTTTTTCACACGGCCACTTGTATGTGGCTTGCTCCCGAGTTGGCACGCCAAAAAATTATACGTTTTTACACTAAATAAAAAAACAAAAAAAACATTGTCTATACGCTGTCCTTAAGATGAAGTAATAAATAAATATAATTTCCAATTTGCCTTAAATACATGCGTTTCATTTTTGTTTGAGCCTATATCTACACCATATGTAAGTTATTCTGTAAAAAAACTTTATAATAAATATTCCATGGATTTTTATTTAAAGGCGGTAAATTTCGTTAAAAGCTCAATTTAAATCGTGTGGTAATACAACACTAATGTTTGCTTAGGGTCAGCAACGCGGACCGGGTCCGCTAGTTATAATATAAAACTCCAAACAAAACTCGGAATATGGTTTCGTGAATGTGTACGGTGAGACTGGCGTTCCAATATGTTCAATGTTGCTGGTTTTTTTTGCATAATGTAGTTAGGTCATGATTTATATAAAAAAATAAGGCGTGGAACCAATTGCAGTTTATTTTGAAAAAAAAAAACGCTTTCTCAAAATATTTTGGATAAATGAGTATTCATTAAACATCCCTTTGGGACCGGGACATTTATAAATACACACAGCTGGGTCTATGTCTAGCCATTGATGAAGACAGATTGCACAGATTTGCACAGAGCTAAATACTAGACTAGGTTCGCTATATTAAAATGTATAAAAAAAAATAAAACTAAAAATTAAAAGGTTTACCAATAGTGGCACGATCTTCACGATCTAATTCTTAAAGTGTTTACCAAAGGTAATATACCTTACTATGATCGCCATAACAATAATTATTAAAAATTATAGCGTGTTCCAATACGGACGTGATTTTCATGTATGTATATGGCCTTAGTTTATGAACCTTATAAACAATATGTACAGTTTGACAGCCTATAGCAATTATAAAACACCACAAATTAAAGGGTATTCCAATAGTGACGGGATTCGCAAGTATTTTGCCTAATTTTTTTTAACCGTAATTTTAAATTTATAAAGAATATAAAAAGTTTTGTCTGCTATAATAAATATAATAAATATAACACTGAAAATTAACGAGTGGTTCAAGAGTGGTGCGATTTTACGTTTATTATCTTATTTTTGAGCGATAATAGGCAGAGACTTTAAATTTATACCGAATATGTTTTACAATAAATATCAAAAATAAAATTAATAAAATTAAAAGGGTGTTACATAGAAGTCACGATCTTGATGTATATCGCCTTATATTGCAAATTATATAGGCGTGTATTCAAAATTTAGACTGCTATGAAACTTCATTAAAATTTAGCAGTAACTCATTTCCTATCTGTCTGTCTTTTTCTTTGTGTTCTCATCACGTAAAAACTACTAACCGACTTCAAAAAAAGAAGGAGGTTATCTATTCGTCTGAATGTTGCTTTTTTTATGTTTGTGCCCGCAGAACTCAGTCATTTCTGAACCGATTTTAATTTAATTTTTTCTTTATTAGAAAGGAAATGCTTACAGATTGGTCCCATTTTAAAAGAAGTACAAAATTTTGAAAATTAAAGGGTGTCCCCATACAACATACGTGTTTTTTACGTGTATTATGAACCGTACAGAGCACCTTTAAAAATTAAAAGGTGTCATCATATGTGGCGTCAATTTAAATATATGAACCATTTGAACCATTGTAGACAATCATCAGAAATTAAATATTTATATAATCAGACATTAAATATTTATTATTAGAAGTTAAAGGGTGTCCCAATAGTTCATGTAATTAGATATATGTTGCAAAATTTTTGAACCGTAACAGAGAGACGTTTGAAATTTACAAAGAACCTGTATATCTAAGTCCTTTATAATATCAAGTATATAATTTAAATTTGGAAACTAAAGGGTGTACCCATAATTGATAAAATTTTACCTATCTAGCCCTATATTTTGAACCGTTATAGACAAACACTTGAAAATTAGACAGAATCATTAATAAAATTTTTTGGGAATTCAAATATTAATTATTTAATATTATGCTAAAATTAGGAAACCTTTTTCCTAATTTTAGAGAAGCCAAAAATATTCTATAAGTAATAAAATTCTACAAAACACAATGAGAATTATGCATGTTAATAGAATAATATTACAGAATATTAAAGCTTCAACAAAACACCAACAAACAAACCACGTTTTTATTTTTCCTTACTGTCCTTCTACAAATGGATGGTTTTTTGCCATCACTGAATGCAGACGTAAGGTGTGATGAAAAGCATACACAAGTTAATTTTGTTCTCGCAAGAGAATCGAAAAAAAACAAGTGTTGCCAAGGTTTGCACAGAATCTCCACTACTATGTCCCGCATAATAACATTTATAAATATTTAAAGTTGTAAAGGGTGTCTCAATAGTTGATGTAAATTGATGCATATGGCCAAACTTTTGAATCGTTTTAGACAGACATTTGAAATTAACAAAGAATTTGTCCTTTAAAATAAGTATTTAATTTAAAATTTTACATTAAAGGGTGTCCCCTAGGTGATATTGTTTAACCTATATGGCCATATCTTTGGAACCGTTACTTTTTATTGCTGTGTCAGTAATAATAAGTGTAAAAAAATAAAGAGTGTCCTCATATCTGAGGTAATTTGTCGTATATGGCTTTATCTGCTGAACCGTTATGGATAGACATTTGAATGTACAGAACGAATATTACTATGTCCGTAAGAGCAACAAGTATAAAAGTATTTGATTTGAGTACTATGTCTTACAGATTACTTCCTTATAAATTTTTAGTTAAGAAATGATGCACATATATTTGTTTTGTAGTCGGTTTTTTTTGCAAAAATTTTTTTTTTACTGACTTTAAGGTACTGCCTACTTTAACGCATTTTTTATTTTTGTAAGCAGTATATTTTAAGCAATAATGCACAATAGATGGCGCTGTTTTTAAATAATGAGTAGCATATATTCTGTCTGTCTGTTACAGAGTTTTACAATAATTTTTAGAATTTTAAAATTTTATATAAGTTTTAGAATTTTATCCAGGGATGGGTAACTTTATATAAAGTAAATACGTCAGAGTCTTAAAATTTGGTGTGGATTACTTTCGAAGCAAAATCGAACAAAATATTGTCTGGGCGCACTCAACGTTTGTGCTAGTAAAGAGCATTTCACACTATAATACAAGTATTAATACTTTTGAATAAAATGCAACTCTGATCTAATCGCTGTTTGAAATTTTTCAAAAAACAATAAAAACTCATCATGTCAGGGTTTAATTTTCCTTAAAAGTGTTAATACTTCTATTATAGCGTGAAAAGGGTGTTTTTTATGTGTGATGCATATCATGGTATATTTATAGAGGTACGGGTATATGCAAGGCGAATTAAAAAAAAAACAAAGCACCTATTTTTGAAAAACTTAACCAAAATATAGAGAAAATTAAAACGATCATGACGTGTGTTCGCAAACTTTTCTATAAAAAATTATTCATTGTAATAAAAAACCATTAAATATAAGAAATAAAAATAAAAACGATTTACATTAAATAATTAAAATAAATTTTAAGTAAAAAAAAACTTTTTAAGAAAAGATTTTAAACATTTAATATCCTGTATATAGAAGTATAATAACGAAAAATTTTAGATATTTTTAGGGTTCCGTACCCAAAGGGTAAAAACGAAACCCTATTGTTTCCTCTACAATATCTGTCCGTCTGTTAGCGCCTTTAATCTCTGGAACGGTAGGTAATTGAAATTTCCACAGATGATATATAGATGTTGCCGCTATAACAAAAAATACTAAAACTTATAGGGTTTTTCGATAGAGAGGTGTTATTCACGAATACATACATATGTATTTATATCTTGAATTGTAGGAGGCATACATTAAAACTTTACAAACAGTAATTAAAACTTAGTTTGCTTTATAAACAAGTCTAAAAGAGTAAACCTAAAAATTAAAGGGTGTTCCGATAGTGGTGTAATTTGCATGTATAAGGCCTAATTTTTAACCACAATAGATAGACTCTTGAAATTTTCACTAATTGTGTATTACTATGGGCCCTATAAAAACATTAACAATTAAAGGGTTTTCCGACAGTGACGTGATTTTCATGTATAACGCCTTATTTTTTGAACCGTAATAGGTAAACTCTTATAATTTACCCAGAAGATGCGATGTGTTGCAACGGCCGCTATAATGATTACTAAAAATTAAAGGGTGTTCCAACACTGACATGTTTTTCATGTATAGTAACTTATTTTTTTAATAGTAAAAGATAAACTCTTGATATATTCATAGAAAGAGAAATGTCATGGCCGTTATAAAAAATAACAAAAAATTAAAGGGTGTTCCGACAGAGAGATGACTTGAAATGTTTACAGTAGATGATGTTCTTCGGCCTCTAATGCTAAAGGGTGGTGCATTAGTGCCTGATATTTTTATAGAAAGTTTATTACCATGGCCGCTATGAAAACAATTAAACAAAATTCAAAGGGTGTTCCAATAGTTATGCAATTTTTTACTTTAATTTTAAAATTAAAGGTTGCCTCATAAGACATTAAAAAAAATTAACAACTTGAATTTTTAAAGTTGTACTAAACATAGTACGGAACCCTACATGTGTGAGTCTAACTCGCACTTAACTGATTTATTTTAACGTCAGGAATGATATTTAAAATAAAGTTTTACAAAGTTTAAGTTTACAAAGACAAATCTCTAATAACTTACATATTTTGTTTTGGATTACAATTTGGGATTTAAATAAAGTTCAGTTTTCAAAGTTATTCTGATTTGGCACCTGTAAATGTCATAACATAAAGAGAACTAGAATATACTATCTCAATGCATGAGTGCTGAGTACTAATGATCGCCTTTCATCTTCATCATCCGTTTAATTACTAGAGGTTTAAAAAAAATACATGTCATGACAAATCTAACGAACATAAAAACGGTATGGCTACTGTCAGAATTGAGACTTCAAATGGCCGTGTCAATAGTAATAGGTCAAGCTTTCTGTTGGTTTTTAGTGTAAAAATAGGAAAAGCTAATTATTAGTAGATCCCGGATACAATATATATACATAAGTATGTATATTATATGGATTTACAAATCATAAGTAACTATACACTAATAGATCAAAGATAAAAAGTTGTGTCGCGATAAAAATGAGGCCTGCCTTCGTTTTAATTAGTAAATATGAATAGAAAGGACATTTCAAGGCAGCTAGCAGTCCTTACAGGCAACTGGCTGCCTTGAAATGTGCACGTGCTGCTAGTAGCCTGGCCCCTAGGTAGCTTCCTGGTACAGTGTAAAGGGGAAAAGCTTTTCACCTTCCTTGCGAATGTCTGTACTCTATTCTTAGAGATGTAAATTTCTTGGAGCAAATATAAAAGATGATCTATCTGCTCTATCAAGAACCAGCCTAGCTCTCTCAATGCAGTACGATATTCGTAACCATCCATTAGGAACCACATTTGGATCGCCATGATTGTTTAGATGAGTGGGGTGAAACTTGCGAGTAGCAAGAAGACACGAAAACAAACCAACCGTAATAAATAAAATAATTACTAAATTTTAAAAAATACCAAATGGCTAAACGAAGGTTAATTGAAGCAAGAACAAATATAAAAAACACAAAAAAGAGGACAGCATTAGGTGGTGGTAGACTCTGTTCTCATAAACTGACGATAAAAGATTGAATATAATTTTCTCGTATTTTCTTATCTTAGTTTTGTTGATTAAATAGATGATCTTTACAACTTAAGAAAGATGAAGCGATTTAGAAGATGCATTACATTCTGCTAGTATCTACATTAAACTTTCCCATTTTTTCTTCAAATTCAATCACCTAATTTGAAAAAATTATTCTTTCAACTTAGAGAGAATAAAACGAACTTAGGCCTTACTTCCGAAATTCATTTATATGATAATAAATAGCTGGACTAAAAAAATTTAAATGTCACAAATTACGTCAGGAATTCCGTACTTAGCATTCCAATCGGAATGGTTTTAGCTTCTATAGAATACAAATATTTTTTTTTTTAATATTAATTATATCAACATAAGAACGAATAAAGCAAAACAAAACAAGTCAGAGTGTTATATTCGGCCGTGCCGAATCTTCTATACCCTTAACCACTTCACCTCGGTGATTTTATTTATATAGATTTCAGCATTATCCATATTGTTGAAATACCTATATTGCTTTTATAAAATTAAATAACTTTTTTAAAAAATAATAAATATTTATGTTTAGAGAGAATAAAACGAACTTAAGCTTGACTTCAAATTTCATCTGTATTTAAAATAAATAGTTCGACTAATAAAATTTTAACCCCCCATATTTATAAAAAATAAAACTAAAATAGATTTTAAATATATATTATTTTTTATAAATATGGGTGTAAATATTCAATATTAATAAATATTTCCTTCAAATGTTTTTGTTTGTATATGAATTTGTAATTTAGAATTTTGAGACATTTTCTTAAAAATTTTATTGAACAAATTTTTTTTAATTTTATTTTTTTTTTATTTTATTTTTAATTTAATTTTTAAGTTAGAATGGTCAAACTAAAGCAAAAAAAAAAAAATATCCTCATATTGGCTTTTAACTGCTCGTGTATACCAGCAGCCATCCTGTGGTTCCATTGGCTACCTCTATGTTTATTGCTATAAAAGCCTTTAATATAAATTAAAGCAGAAAAACCTTATGAACCTTAATATAAATAAAAATTTCGCCCTCCCAAGGGGTTAAAGATCCCCCGAGATTTGTATACACTCCTTGCGTTCATTATTATTAGTTTAAGGCACAAAAAAATATGACATAAATGTTAGGAATATATTTAATTGCACCCTCAGAAAAAATGAAATAAAAATTTTACAAAATTCTAATTACTTTAACTAATCCTATACTGTAATTTATAAGATTTAATGTCTTGTTGTATGGGATAACAAATAAATAAATAAATAAATAAAAATAAATAAAAATAAATAAAAATTTAAATAAATAAATTACGTATTAAGAGACTCTTCAAAACAATATCCTTTAATAATAGAAGGATGTTCTGAATAGTTTAAACGGATAGCTCAAAATATCAATTGCACAAATTGAAAGTGGTTTCATTCCGAACGGTTTTTCGTTTTCTATATAAGCAAAATACGGAATCAATTTCTGTTTCGAACGAAAATTAAGATCTGTGACATGGCTGAAAAGTTTTTACAACTTTTACAAGCCATATGCATATTTACTACAATGCACAGTGGGGCAGAGTCATAATATTTTGGAAATAACCTAGTCATTTATAAAATTTAAAATAAAAATTAAAAATTTTTTAATAAGTTTATGGCAAACATTTTTTTGAAATATGTTACTTTGAAGAAAATTTTTTCAATACTTTTTTAATTTGTAATTTTCATAACGATAATTTTTAAAATTTTTCCTGATGATGCTACACAAAGGAGAAGCGAAATATCGAGAATAAAAATAAAAATAATTAACGACCTAAAGCTTGAAAATAAAAATAATTAAATACATATTATTATAAAGTCAAATAAACTATAAAATAAAATTAATTATTACAACAAAATTTTAAATTTAGTTGCTGATATCTGAAGAGTTCGAAAAATTATGGTAAATACGGGCAAATTTGAGGGAAGGAAAAATTTTAAATATGCAATAAAATTTTTATACATTTAGCAAATCAAATAAAATTTTCTGTGCATGTGTTGTTGATTAAGTAAAATGAAATGGCAAAAAATGAAAATTCTACAATTCTCAAAATAAGGACCAAAAATCCCAAAATTGGCATTTTTTACGATTTTGCCCATAAAGTCTACATACGGACTAGAGCTCATAAAATACTTTCAAAAACAATTTGGAGTATATATAGCTTTATTACAGTAGTCTTCTTTTTTTATCCCAGCTTTGGCATTTTAGAATATATTCGGGTATGTGCTATAATCCGAAACCGAGTGAAATTGAAATAGAATAAATTTTTAAAGAAAAATATAAATTAGTTGCCCTATTATTTTAAAACATTAGCAATCAAGGAATTTAAGTGAATGGTCTTTAATCAAATGTATAAAAAATAATATCAAAATGTTGTAAGATTTAAAAGTTATGACAATTTAAAATTTCATTCGGATTCAATTTCACTCGGTTTCGGATTACAGAATATACCAGATAGGCTAAAGTCAAAATTTCGATGTCAAATTGGTAATATTGTGGGACCTCTATCTTCTACAGGGATGATCAATTTTATACGAATTCTCTTTAAACGTACACTCATATAGTTAGCTTATATAAAAATATAAAAATAAAGATACAATCTTCAAATTTATCAAAAATATTTAGAATTTGGCTAATTTGGCTCGCTAACTATTAGAAAAAATTAGAAAAATTGGGTAAAAATTGTACGCAATATTTTGAAAAAAAAAAACTGGATCAGGGTAGCGAAAAATCAAAAATTTTATTTCCTAAAATGCTTATAACTTAATCATTTTAAACTATTATTTGCAAGTTTAGATACCATTTTGTAGGTATTGACAACACCTTTAAGACCATATATAATTTTCAAAAATGAGAATAAAATTGAAGAAATGGGGAATCACGGATTTAATATAGATTGCAGAAAGGTTTTCAGGTGCGAGGTTCCCAACTTTGAGACCACATACCGCCACCTCTAGAGGGTGTATGATAGCCACCTTTAAACTTAAGTTCAGATACTCCTCTGTTATGCTCATGCCAAATTTTGGATCAATCTGCCTAGCGGTTTATAAATAACTAGGTTATTTCCAAAATTTTTTGATTCTACCCCACTGTGCAATGTTATATCAGATCCAAATAACTTAATCATTTTCTTATAGCTCTGGCATAAAAACTGAGAATATTAACTATCAAATGCCTTTGAAAGGTAATGATGCTGTGCTAAATTTGATCGAGATGATGCAAGACGAAAAATGTTTTTGTAATTACAGGCATAAGTTCTACCACCGAATTTGTAGTCTTGTGTTATTTTTCAGATTTAATCAAAAGCTTTTTACCCAATTAAAATTAAAAATGTTTTAAAGTCATGCCATTCAGAATTAGTGACTGTAATTTCAATTTTAATTACTAGCCATTTTCATTTTCAGACACAATTTGGCTCTTAGATACATTTATCCTTTCTACAAATACCTCACTGTCAACAATATTTAAATTGATGACTGACAGTTCCTAGTTGCAGATCTTTTGTTTTGTTTTTTTACTTCTGCCATAAAGACTGCACAATTTTCAACCCTTTAGTGTTTATCTTGTTAGAATTATAAATACTAGAAAGCAAAAAGAGGAGAGTTGCAAAGCAAACAATGGAAAGGGTTGGTAAAAATTTAAATTAGAACTATTGAAAGTATTTTGTTGTAAGAGTTATAACAAGAAAAAAAAATTGAGTTGCAAATGTACCACATTTTTAACGAGCATTAAACGCGACGAAAGGGTATAAAATATATTTTTTTTTTCTAATAATACAATTAATAATGAAGATTATTCAACAAAAATACCCTAAGGAAATAAAATGTTCAAAATAAATAGATAAAGAAGAAAAATTCATATTAAAAAAAATAAATCTCTATTTTCAAATACATAATTTGGAATAATGACTTTGATAAATGTATGTATTTTTGTTGTTGTAGTTTTTTCCTGTCCCACAAAAGTGCCATTAATCATTTTTACTGGCCAGATAAGTTTCCTTTTTTATTTGAGTCAAGGGGACCTTAAAGTGTTGCCTTTGGCTCGATTATTATTGTTGATATTAAAGCAATCAGACTCGAAGCTGAAGACGGACAATCGGAAGAGATTAGAGTAGTAACTTTATCAATAAGCAGCTAACCATAACATTGCATTTTAGCATGCTTTAACAGTTTTTATCAATGTATAATTTTTATTTTTTTTTGTACTGGTCGTCTCAAAGAGAAAATAAGTTGGTGGTCAAACCATTTGGATATGCCCATACACGTGTTGTGTGCGTTCTGACAGTATTTTATACGATTTTGCTTTGAAAAAACAGTAATCACCCTTATAACACGGTAGATTGTTTCCGCGTTATAGGAAAGCGCGTAATACGAGTATTCTCGTATAACGCGTTATGTACAAACGATTCACGTTTAACTCTCCTTAAAGGGGATTTAAATCAAATATTAAGAATAAACTATGTCTTCACAAAACTATATTTGGAATTTATTTAATATTATTTATTTATACAAAACGCATAATTCCTTTTTCAATTTATTAAATAAATATTTTATGAGCGAATCATTTTCAAAAAATATAGTAATCCAAACAGATTACTATTGGTAAGCATATCCATATAGCATATAGCTATTTCACTGGTGCGTAACATCGTCAGTGGACTTTTTAAAATTTTCTGAACAAAAACCCAGATTCTTATGCCAAAAATTTAATAAACCAAATGAGAAGTTTATTAATTCTAGAAAGCAAGAAGTGTGTGCGTTTTCTTAAAATCAAACTAAGAACATTTTATTTATTTTTTTTTTTTTTTTGGGATTTGGTTTAAAATGGCCAACACTAGTGTGTGCCAGGGTCTATCAACATGTAGGAGCCTTCCTCGGGAAAATCCAGCCGACCTGTACCTTTGCACAGGAAGTAAGTCACCAGAGTGTACTCCTAGAGTATTATTGGTCTCCAGCAGTATCAGTCTTAGTTTTTTTTTTTTTGTTGGTACTGCACCACGTCAAAAAAGTGAGGTTAAAATCCTCACAGCGAGTTTTAATTTGGTTCTCCACCAGTTTCGTTTATCCAATTGTATAATTTCTTCTTGTTACTTAATGTTAAGTAAATTTTCAGTTTTACTTTGGTCTTCACCAGGTTCTTTCATCCACTTTTTTTTAATTTTTATTCTCTCGTCAAATTGAGTTTTTAAAATCCTGTGCTTGTTGATCCAATAAATTGTTTTTTCTTCCTATTTCTCACTTTTATTTTAGTTTTCTTCAGTGTGTTAATTTTCCCTCTTGATTTATTATTTCCGTCATGTAAAATTTCTGTTTCGTTTATTAATTTTCATTATGTAGTTAAATATCAAAATTTAGTTTATACACGATAACCAGAACGATTGCACGTGGGTGATTAATGCAAACACCAATTAACTGTAACATAGTACAGCTAACCGTGGAAACCAATCAGCCAGTGCGAGCGGGAGACGCAAACCACTTGAAGACCGAGCAACAAGGACGGCCTGATTGACCTTAAACGATAATGACAATGACGCGCGAACGTGTTCCTCAACTCAAAACAACTTTACAAGAACATTTTAAATAAAAATTTTATGAATATGTAACTAAAAAACAGTTAAAAAAGTACAAAAAATATGTTTCATTACATATTTTTTTTCGCAATCGCAGCTATCTGAAATAACGTTTCACACACATTTTTTTTATTTCCTTGAATAATTTTTTTTCTTTACTCAAGAGCATATCTTCTCTTTCGTCTGTATTAACTACAATTACACTATTTAATGATTCTTCGTTTTCTATTTTATGTTTTTCTGCATTTTTATATATATTGCAAGACAGTGTTGAAGATTTATTTTACATTCAGTGCTACCTTCAATATGTAACTTTAAGATTATAACTTATAAATTTTTTAATTCATTTCTTTATTATTTTTTCTATTCATAAATCGCTGTGTAAATATCAAGTATGTGGCTATAGCGTTTTGAAGAGAGAGACAAATTCGTCAAATTCGTCACATGTAGGGAACACCCTTTCATTACAATAGATAATGTAAAATATAATTTAAATTACAATAGATAATGTAAAATATAATTTAAGTATCAGCTGGTTTAATATACGGTCATATATGTCACTATCGAAATACCCTTTAAGTTTTGGTTTTATTTTTGTACTTTTTATAGGGAAAAAATTTATACATTTACATGATCTGTGTAGATTTAAAATGTCTACCAATTCCGGTCTAAAAATAAATCTACATACGAGTACGTAAATTGTGTCACTTTGGCAAACCTTTAACTTTAATTTTTTATTTATTTTTTTATTATAGGGTGCGTTAAATTACGCTCTATATAAATTTATGGTTAAAAAATTAATTCATATTCGCGAAAATCGTGCCACTTTAGAGAATATCCTTTGAATATTAAAAATTGTTATTGTGTCGCCCATAACAATACATTTTCTATTAAAATATTAAGAGTCTACCGATTGCTGTTAAAAAACACCGAGTTTAAAATATAGACGCCTTAAAGTATGCAGTACCTTTAAATCGGTAACAAAAAATCGGCGTCATTTCACTGCATTTTCTCCACTTTCTTCTGGAAATAAGATATTTTTGCAGCAAAAAAGTATCCTATATTGGAATTAGGATACTAAGGTTCCTACTCAAAAAATTTTGTTAAAACCCATCTAAAGGGTGGTTAAATATTAAAGAGTCGCTGTTGAATTTGAATAAAACACAAATTATTTAGGAAATTATTGTCATTTCTTTTTATTTTGATAATATTGGTATGGTTTACTTATGTATAAATCAAAATATCGGCCAAATGGCCGCTGCGGCCTTGGCAACATACTTCCATCCGAGGCTCCAAATTTTCGATGTCGCTGAGGGATAATTGAGGTTCTATGCCGTTAAAGAGCCGAATTATCTCATCCTTTAGTTCTTGATTGTTGCTGGCTTATCGACTCCTTCTTTCCAATAACCCCAAAGAAAGAAGTCCAACGATGTCAAATCACATGATCTTGGCGGCCACTTGACATCGCCACCACGTGAGATAATACGGCCATTAAAACCACATATCGTCCACATCCATATCTTGCAATTC
>OX451216.1:51314854-51416671 GCA_949628195.1 Phasia obesa
ATCCAACGATAAACACACACATAGTAGAGACCACCCTAATGAACAAATTACCTGAGCCCACTACTATTTATACTATTTAGTGCTTATGATGAATCAAGATCAATTGTCATTTTTCTAAACTACTTTAGTATAAAAGTTTTTGATTTATTCCACTTTTAAGTGAGATGTGTATTTATATCACTGAGGTGGTACAATTTCAACATTGTCAGATACTAATAGTTCTATGCAACATTAAAACTAATGTGTCCACTTGACACCAGAGTCGCCGCAACACTGTTCTAAAAACACAGATGCTAAACGTGAAGCTTTTCTCTACTACTGTACCCTATCCCTTTCCCAAAAGAAGCAACATAATTAATAGGTAGGTGATAATTGCCTTCTGTTAAAAAAAGAAAATGGAAGAGTAAATCATATTTGACACAGTTTTACTTTAGCCTTTAGATTTATATGTGAAAAAACGAGATTTTATATTTTAAAACTTGCAGTGCTTTTCTAACCACCCTGGATTACAATTTTCGCTATTTTTAAAAGTAACAAACCACTCTTTTTCCCTAAACTAATGTTAAAAAGCATTGGACAAATGCGGGTATTTTATATTATCTTAATTTATGATTTAAAAAATGCTGATTTTATAATAACTAGCATCTGCAAATACGACAAATGCTTTTGAGTATAAAAATAGATAAAATGTAAAGAAAATATTTTTTTTTCACAAAAATTTTAATGCATAAATTTGAAGAGGGGGGTAGTGAGATTGAAAACACTCACAATCAGCGCTTACATCTGTTCGAATTAATTTACACAACAGTGATAGGAAATTATAAAATGGTACACCGAAAGGACTTATTGTGCTAAAAAGTACTAAAAAGTGTCCATGGGAAAAATTCAGTTACTATTTATTTAAATTCTTATTATTTATTTATTTAAATTCTTTATTTTGTTTAACACAATTTCGTGCAAAAAAAAACTGCGAACAAAATCCAATAACATAAAAGATGATTTAATATCATACATACAATTATCTATACGTAGAACAAAACCGTAAAGTTTTTCCCGTGTGTCTGTCTGTCTGTCTGTGTTCGCATCACGTAAAAACTACTGGACGTATTTTAATAAAATTTTGTGAGGAGGTATCTTAGTCTCAAATATCTGATGTAAATATAGAATACTTCTTTTCCACAAATATATCTTCTTTCCAAGAGAAAGTGAAAAAACAGTTAAAGTACGCAATTTCCGGTTTAAAGATACTGAAATTTTCGGTTTGAAACTGTAATATTTTAAACACGGTTGCGCACCTTTTATTTTTGAAAGATGGATATTTTAAACAACAGAAAAGTTATATTTTATTTGTATTTTTACTTTGTAGAATAGCATTGTTATTAAAACATTTTAAACACTTCTTATAGAGGTTTACAATAATTTTTAGAATTTTACATAAATTTTAGAATTTTATCGAAGGCTGGCTACCTTTATATAAAGAAAATGCGTATCTGCATGGATTTTAAAATTTTTTTTTTGTGAGGGGTTAACTTAGCATCCTGATACCAATATAGGATATTTTTGTCCGCAAAAATACTTTATTTCCAAGAGATAACAAGGAGGAAAAGCAAAAATATCTTATTTCCAAGAGAAAGTGGGCCTTTACTTTTATATATGGTTACCTTTATATAAAAAAAATACGTATTTGGATGGATTTTAAAATAATTTTGTGACGGGGTACCTTAGCATCCTGATTCCAATATAGGATATATTTTTTCTGCAAAAATACTCTATTTCTAGGAGATAATAAAGAGAAAAAGCAGTAAAAGTAACCCGCTTTTTTATCGATTAAAAGGTACTGCATACTTTCAGGCATCTTTAATTTTTAAAGGCTGGATATTTTAAACAGGGTTGCGCAACAGATGGCGCTTATTTAAAATAATAACATAATATTAATTACTTACTACCAAATAGCCAATTGAATAAAATTAGTATATGATTTGCATTTTTACTGTTACAGAGTTTTACAATAATTTTTAGAATTTTAGATTTTTTTAAATTTTAGAATTTGATTCAGAGATGGGTACCTTTATATAAAGTAAATACATAAAATGGAATACTTTCAAAGCAAAATCGAGCAAAGTATTGTCAGGACGCCCACTACATGGTGGGCGCAGCTAGTATAAATATATAGTCGCGTTTCTTCTTAAACCACGTAAGCGACATTTTTTCGAAATTGACTTTTTTGGTTTTTATGGTAGTAAATAATATTTGCCACCAGACTACATTCTCATCTTAACAAGTTTGTATGAAAAATAAATAAATCCATTTTCAAAACCTCGTAAGCGCCATACAAATGACATTTGCATGCAAAATATAATGGTTATTATATTTCAAGTTGGAAATGTTAGAGTCACAACCACTAAGTTTTTTGTATTTAAGATTAAAAAAATCATGAAAGTTGCAGACTATTTGGAGCATTTTTAGTAAAGTTAAAAGTTTTTTTTTTTGATAAATACAAAAATAAATGTTTATTTACACACAGAAATTTGCAATTTGCTGTTGGCGCCAAAACCACGTAACCGTCAGATTTGGCTACAATTAATTGTAAATAACAAATTTAATGTTACCCTTCAGAGAGTCGCACAGCCAAGTTTTGCAAAGAAAAAAAATTATTTTGAAACCCGTATTAAAGAAGTTATTAAGTTTTTTTCGGTTTCTGAAAAACGACTTCTTGGCGCTTACGTGGTTTAAGAATAAACACAACGATATATAATATCCTGTAACTCCTATAAGGAACATAGGGGCACAACTACATATATAGTAGTATAAATATAACTTTTTTATATTATTTGGAAATATAAATATTTTGTCTTAATTTACCTATTGAAATTACTTATGTTTTTAACCGACTTCTAAAAAGAAGGAGGTTATAAATTCGTCTGTGTGTTGATTTTTTTTTGTATGTTTGTGCCATCAGAACTCGGTCATTTCTGAACCGATTTTAAAAATTTTTGCACTATTAGAAAGGCTATGGCTACAGATTGGTCCCATTTTAAAAGAAGTTCAAAATTTTAAAAATTAAAGGGTGTCCCCATACAACATACATGTTTTTTACGTGTATTATGAACTTTATAGGTCACCACTTTAAAATTAAAAAAGTGCGTATCACTGTAGCTCTCAATAACAAAAAGTAATTAAAAAATGAAATTAAAAATTAAAGGGTGACCCCATAGGTGACCTAATTTCACCTTTATTCTCCTATCTTTAGAACCGTTATAGACAAACTCTTGAAAGTTGGACAGAATGTCCGTTACTATGGCTGTTATAATAAGTATAAATATTTAAAATAAGATATTAAAGGGTGTCCCATTAGTTGATTTATTTTGATATATATATGGCCAAATTTTTGAACCGTTATAGACAGACAGTTCAAATTAACAAAGAACTTGCTTTGCTAAGTCTGCTAAAATAACAAGTGCAAAATATGAATTTGGAAATTAAAGGGTGTCCCAATAGTTAATGTAAAAGTAATATAATATGGCCAAACTTTTCAACTGTTATAGATAGACAGTTGAAATTTACAAAGAACCTATACTGCTTAGTCCGCTATTACAACAAGTATAAAATTTGGATCTATAAATTAAAGGGTGTCCCCATTATTAATGTAATTTGACCATTATGTCCTCATCTTTGGAACCGTTATAGACAAACACTTGAAAAATAGACAGAATGTTCACTACTATGTCTAGTATAACAACAAGTATAAATATTTAAAATTGGAAATTAAAGGGTGTCCCAATAGTTGATGTAATTTGATGTATATGTACACAAAGTTAAAATTTAAAAAGAATCTGTATGACAAAGTCCTCTTTAAAGTATTTATGTTAAAATTTGAATTTAAAGGGTGTCCCAATAGGTGACGTCATTTGATATATGTATATGACCCTATCTTTTAAACAGTTATTGATAAACACTTAAAAATTAGTCAGAATGTCCATTACTATATCTGTTATAATAAGTATAAATATTTAAAATTATAAGTTACAGGGTGTCGCAATAGTTTAGGTAATTTGATGTATATGGCCAAACTTTTAAACCGTTACAGACAGACGGTTGAAATTTACAATGAACCTATATTGCTAAGACCGCTATAACTAGTATAAAATTTAAATTCGGAAATTACAGGATGTCGCAATAGTTACCGTCTTAAAGAAATATGATTTTAAGTTTGTCTGTTTTGAAGTCGGTTTTTTTACAAGAATTATTATTAATTTAAAATAATTTTTTTCTAATAAATAAAATAAATAACAATGTGTATATAAAAAATATAAATGTCTACATTATTTTATACTTTAGAAATAATGAATTCTCTCTCCGTGTTAAGAGCAATGGATACTGAATACACTGACACATTACTTCTATTACCTAATCATTTCTTATTGATTACCTTTTCCCGCTGGGATGTTAACCAAAACTGAGCTTAATTTGATGTCACATAAAAGTACAAATATGTACATTTTGTGACCCACCCTGTTGAGTAATCTGCAACGCATCCGCGCCACGTTCAAAAAGATAAATAAACGAAAAATTAAATTACTGTAAATTTATGCAAATCACGTCAACGCCCAACGTACATACATATAAATACATACATATTTATGCAAATAATGAAAGAGCTAAAAAATATTCAACTTTGTATACTTTTATCTCCGACTGACTATAAAATTATAATGAAACTATTTTTTATTTACTTTCTACAGTTGCAATATATACATACAGACATATATGTATGAGTTGTGTGTAGTTGGTTGGGATACTGATGGACTTTGAAAACAATGAAAATTGATGAAGAAATTAAATCAATGTGCACTTCTGTGTTATTTTAATTTTACTACTTTTAACAAAAATCACAATCAGACAAGAAGCAAAACAAAATGAATCAAACAAAAAAAAAAAAAAAAATACAAGGTTCAAGGGTGGATAACAGAATAAAAATTCAAGTAATGATGAGGATGATAAAATATTTAGGATTTTTCTTTTTTGTATTGTTGTGCAAAATTGCATTGCTCTGAATGCTGGCAGTAGAACATTTTAAAGAAGGGAAGGTTTCGTTGGTGTATGCCACATACATAGAGAAGAGTATGAAAGAAATGAATGCCTTGTAAAATGAATTATGAATTCTCCAAACAGCAATTACAACAACTAAAACTATGGCAAAAACAAAAACATCAAGCATAGCAATGAATAGACAAAAGGTCATGAAAATCCCAAAAGAATTATTAAATTGTTCATGCCATTCAAGGCATGCAACGCTCACACAATCTGTTTGCTGACGAAGTGTTTTTTGTATGAAGGCTGGAATGAAGGGGAGTTGTGTGATTTTAGGAACAGGGGAATTAATGTACATAATTTAAGAATGTATTTATTTGCAATATGCGTACAGAACAATCATTGTCAAATTACAAAAAAATAAATTTCAAGATAAGACTCATGCACGCGCGCAATTTAACTCTGCCGATAGATTTAATAGCAAAAACAGTGAGGAGCATAAAAACAGCAATATTATTTGGAGAAATATCGCTTGACTTTATGTGTAAAACAAGGTGTGATACAGATATACTTAAGTACCTGGCGTGTTGCCGTAACCTGACAGTGGTCTTACTACTGGGTGAAAATAATGCATCAACCAACGTCCTTTTTGCGCACAGCAATTATCAATTTTAGAACATGGCTGACCCCTTGTACAGGAGTTGGAGACTATCTAAACTCACTATTGGTGCCTCTGTTAAGTGTTGCAATAACACGACGGACTAGACTGCACCCCTGAATTTAAGGTCCCAACCACGACAACCCTAAAGGGAAGTTCTCCAAATAACAGTACAAATATATTTTCTTATTTTGAAGGCCATTTTGTTCCTTTAGTATTTTTTCACATACGCAAAAAAAAAAACATGGTTGAGGTAACCATAATCTAAGAGCAACATATTATTGTTAAATTATATGGTTGTAGTTAAACTATATTATTGTTGAACATTATAATGTTATGGTTAAATTAAATGCTTACATTATGGTTAAATGGATCTTTAATTTGTTTTCAAACATAAATTTTATTATACATTGTATGTACGTAAATAAAATTTTGAAATAAAACACAAGCTTCTTAAGAACTTGAACGTTCCTTCTTTTTCTTATGCAAGGCCAACAACGAAAGTGTCATAAATATCACCGACAGCATGGCCCTTACTACTCAAACCAAAAATTTTTTTAGGTATAGCATCCATTTAATAATTAAATTTTAACCAAAACTTGCTTATCGCGACCAAAGTAATGTTACAAATAACTAAAATTTGATTGTCGCAACCATATATTGTTACAGAGAATATAATATGATTCCTGTGACAATGCAATAACCATGTTTTTCTTTGCGTGCAGAGTTGAAGGTATCATTGATACCTTCCACTCTGCATAAGCCAGAATCACAAAGCAAATTAGCAAAATTTAGTAGGCGGAAGCCAAGAATTTATTAGCAGGTTTAAAGCTAAAAAAATTGATTTATGCGAAAATATGCTTTATTTATATCCACATCTATATGTTAAACAATTACAAATAGAGTGTATGGCTTGAAATTAAAACAAAAATTATAGACATTAAGAAAACATCTGACACCCAAAAACAACGGCATAATTAAATGTCAAAAAAATATATATAAAGTTACAAGAATAAAAAGATCTCTACAACATGAGCCAAAACTATACATAAACTTCCAGATTTGCTTACATATATTTCTGCATAAAACGCAATCAAAAAAATATATTTTTCTGAAAGGGAAATTAAATTTTATTTCCTCTTGCCATTGTGTTAGTTTTGAAGGCATTACAGACTGTTTAATAATTGCTGCACTTCGGATCTAATGATGCAAGTTGTTCATTAATTTCTATAATTAACAAAAAAAAAAAACAAAAAGAATAATTATTTTAAACGAAAAACAGAGAGTAAAATAAATTTGCACTAGAAACTGATTTCAATTTATATCAACAAATTTGTTTTATTTTTTATTTTTTTGGTTTGTGTGCCAAAAAATAGAAAGTCTTCCTGATTAATTAAAGACAATTTATGATCCGGTTTATTTCAAGTTTCATGGCTAGAAATAAATCATGACTATTATCATTTTTTTTGGTAAAAAGACACATATTTGGTTAAAGGAAGGAAACTCACTAGTGTAAAGGGAAACTAAGAAATTAATGTTTTAAATTTTATTTATTACTAGCTATCCTCTGTGCGCTTCGTTTCTCCCAGCCACAAAAAATACAATAAACACTTGGAAGAAATGTATGGCTAACTTTTAACTCGGAAACGCACACCATTCTCACGACAAAAGTGTTTCAGTGTTTTGCTAGACTAATACGATAACAATATTTTATATGTATGGGAGTTACCACGCCCACTATCGTAAGCCAGTCTGTATTTTACTAGATTATGCAAATTTTGCTAGACTAAGCACATTAGTATGAGACTAACTTGTGCAAACTTTCAAGACTCTGCCTATTGTAGTTCTCTACACGGAAAGATAAAACATGGTTGAGGTAACCATAATCTAAGAGCAACATGTTATGGTTGAACTATATGGTTATATCCAAATCATATTATTTTAAACCATAATAATAATATTGTTGTCATTGGCACATGTAATTATCTTACATAAAAATAACATTGTAAAATACAACCATAATTATGTTTATAAAATAAACTTTCTATAATACAATGTGAAACATGTAAATGTTTATATGTGACAATGTACGAATATATTTATAAATAACAAAATACAAATACACGAATATTTCCATTTACACTTAAATACATATTTTGATATTATCTGCTTACTTTTTTATGTTTAATATTTTTAATTTAATTATAAATGATTATAATAAAAAACAAATTTATTTGTATTTATTTCTGAACTGAAAAAAGGCCAAACAAAATATGTATTTTTAAAACCAAACATTATTTGTTTATTTATAGTCATACTTAACATACTATGTTTAATATTAAAAAAAAATATTAAAAAAAAATATAAAAAAAAAAATATTAAAAAAAATTTCCTTGTGGTTTGAATTTTAATATGGTTCAAATCAACCATGATGCTTTTTTGGTGCATATAACCATTGAATGATTAACTGTTAACAAAAACTTGTTTATCGTGACCAAAGTATTGTTTAAAATAACTATAATTTGTTCACAGCAAACATGTATTGTAACAGAGAACATGATGTGGTTGCCGTTACCATACAATAACCAGGTTTTTTCTTTTGCGTCTGGGTTCACAATAATAATTTTTTAAATTGTATGAAAGGTACCACGCCCACTGTCCCAAATCAGTCTATATTCTTCTAGACTATGGAGATTAGTATGAGGGTTGCAAAGTTTCAAGACTCTAAATATTTTAGTTCTCTAGGTAGACGATAATATTTTTTTACTTGGAATGAGAGCTTCCATGTCCACTATTCCAATCCATACTGTGTTTCGCTAAACTATGTATATGAATAGGGGGTTTTCTGGTCAAAATTGCAGAGATATACCTATTATAGTTCTCTAGCTACTTTTTTATTGGACCAGCACTCAGGGGATGACGTAACTAATGCAATTCATTGTGCCAGAACTAGGAAATTTGGTTGTGGGAAGGAGGATAGATGGAGTATTGTTTGTGGACATTTGACTTGACTTTTCTTGTATTGTTGATAGGAAAGACATCCGCAGCGAGTTTCTTCCACATACGAACTGTTCGGGCGAAACGTGAATTCTCCCTATTATACATAGTGCGATTCACTGGCAAATCGAACAGAAATAGGGCCCTTGATGAGAAGCGTGTTGTACGCAAAAATTTATGGGTGTCGGATACAATTTCCCTGATTTCATTAGAGCACATTCCATTGTAGTAACGGTAAAACAGCGAAACACATCCCACATTGCGTCGATGCTCCAGTGACTCTATAGGGTTGGATATCCTACTGTCGCTTATGGGCTTCTTTGCCCTTTCCTCCACGCGGTCGAGTACCTCCGAAATAGACTTTGGGGAGCCAATATAGACATGACAGTTGTGTTCCATTTTAGGCCGGATATAGGTGATATAAATAGTAAGAAGATCAGATTGAGTGAAGTATCTTTTATACCGTTTAAATAAACCGAAGCACTTGAAAGCTTCCTTCGAGACTTGAAAAATGCGTTCAGTCCATCGGACATCGCACTGGATTTTTATGCCAAGAACGTCAAGAGCTTTTTATTCTTTAATATCTACATCACCCATAGCTACAGATGACGCATCATCTTCGAACGCACGTCTGTGCGTAAGCATACAACATTCAGTCTTACGAACATTAAATTCTACTCTATTTACGCGACCAAATTCAGAAATTGTGGCAAGATTGAGCGTATAATTCATGTTTAGTCTCCAGACACCAATCTCCAACTGGCTCGGCCTATTATTGACTGAATATGGATGACAAATGCTGCTATCATCTGCAAAAGAGTAGAAGGGTTGGAAGTTTGACTAACATGGTCATTTATAAAATTAAGAAATAGTTTAGGAGAAAGAACGGGGCCTTGTGGTACCCCTGAATTAATCTTGACTCATTTGATAAAAGTCCATCTATAACAACTCGTATAGTGCGATCCCTGAGAAAGCTCGATATAAATGGAGAAAAGTTGTCACCAATGGCAAAAGCAATAAGTTCTGATAGAAGTGCGTCATGCCACACTCTGTCAAATGCCTTGAAGATATCTATAGCCACCACCTTACTTTCGCCGAAGTGGTATATGGAATAACACCATTTTTTTTTTTAAGAAAAGCTAGTAAGTCACCTATAGAGCGGCCCCGACGGAAACCATACTGGCAGTGGCTTAGCAAATTTATAGACTCTAAATACCTCACAAAATGAAAGTCTATCACACTTTTTATTACTTTAGAAAGCGCAGAACAGATTACAATTGGGCGCTAATTATTAGGGTTGTTGGCCTCACCTTTTTTGGGTATTGGCGTTACATTATCAACCTTCCAACACATTGGAAATTTACTAGCATGATACAAAGTGCTAAAAAGGGTTGCTAATGGGTTGCGCGCTAGCGATGAAATACACTGCTTCAAGACCAGTGCTGGAATTTTATCCGACCCAGGAGACTTGTTAATGCTGAAATTTGCTAGCACCCTTTTAACCGCACTCTCTCGAAAGAATATCTTTGGCATAGTTTTACTGACACTCTGTCGAGACAGGGCGTAAAAGTGATCGTGGTCAGTTTTTCTTTCCGTAAAAACCTAAGTTGGGTTATGATGAAGATTTAAATAGAAGATTTACATAGACTTTCTCCGTTTTAAAAGAATCGCTTCAACAAGAATTTGTCTTAAATGAAGTAAAATAAATCAGTCAAGAGCGAGTTTAAAAACACAAGTTGTTCATTTTTCATGTCTTATGGACACCCTTTATTCTTGAAATCAAAGTCATATTCGCGAAAATTGTATCGTTATTGGAACATCCTTTAAATTTTAGGAATTGTTGTTATAACGGCCATGGTAATACACTTTCAATAAAAAAATCAGGCCTACTTATTGCGGTTCAAAGAATAAGGTAATATACGTAAAAAACATATCACAGATGGATCACTCTTTAGTAATTAGTAATTGTTACAACGGCCGAAGTACAACATCTACTGTAAACAATTCAAGAGTCTTCCTATTACGGTTCAAAAAATTTAAGTAAAAATTTATTTAAGTAAAAATCATGTCTCTGTCGGAACACCCTACTTCTTCTATTAATATATCAAGAGTCTACCTATTACGATTAAAAAAATAAGTCACTATACGTGAAAAACATGTTAATTTTTAGTAATTGTCATATCGGTCTTGGCAACATATTTCCTGTACAATATTTTAAGAGTCTACCTATTACGGTTCCAGAAATAAGAAGTTATACATGAGAATCACGTCACTGTCGGAACACCCTTTAACTTTTATTATTTATTATAGATTCCATAGTAATAAACCTCCTGTATAAACTTCAAGAGTCTACTTATTATCGTTCAAAACTTAGGCCATATACACGCGAAGCACATCCATACATAGATTTAATTACTGTCTGCAAATTTTAAGTGATTGCCTCCTATAGCTCAAGAATTAAAGACATAAAGGCAAATAACACCTCACTTTCGGAACACCCCATAAGTTTTAGTATTTATTGCTATAGTGGACACAGTTATACACCTTCTGTGAAAATTTCAAGCGTCTACCTATTATGGTTCAAAACCTAAACCTTATACATACAAATCACACCACTATCGGAACACCCTTTAATTTTTAGGTTTATTCTTTTATACTTGTTTATATAGTGAACTTAGTTTTAATTACTATTTTTAAATCTTGAGTCTATTATTATATTTTTAGTGTATTCCTCCTACAGTTCAAGAAATAAACACATATTCGTGAATAACACCTCTCTATCGGAACACCCTATTAGTTTTAGTATTTGTTGCTATAGCGGCAACAGCTATACATCTGTGAAAATTTCAAGATTCTACCTATTACGGTTACAGAGATAAAAGGCACTGACAGACGGACAGACATTGTAGCGAAAACAATAGGGTTTCGTTTATACCCTTTGGGTACGGAACCCTAAAAATTGGCTTTTTCCCATAAAAGTGGCAAATATTTCCCAAATTATGGTCATAGTATGGTCACAAGAACCATCTTATGTTCTCCGTAACGTTGCGTTAAACAATTTATAATTGTTTTAATCATTACTATGGTCACGACAAAGAAGTTTTTGTTACTATTTGATCATTAATTGGTTACCACACCCAAAAAATGTAACATGGTTGGTTTGAAGTACATGGTTGTTTAAAACTATACAATTTTTAAACCACAACCAAAATTTTATTAGTACTCCAAAATAATATTGTATAAATTATGCTAAGTTTGCTAGCATGTAACCACGGTATGACTAAGATCAAACAAATAATGTTTGCTTTTTTTTGAAGTTTTGTGTTTAGATTTGTAAAATTATTACAATATATTATCTCGGATTTCTTTCAAAATATAACAATTAACAATTCATTGGTTTCTCATATTGAATGCTTAAAACAATAAACTAATTAATATTTGTGTGTTTTATAATGAGGTAAGTTTATAAAAACAAATAAGGTATGTTTTATATTTATATGTATATCTCAATATATTTATTAATTTATATCATAATCAAATTTTATATTTTACAATGTTAGACAATAATATGGTTCTAACGTAACAATATTATGATTATTTAATATTAATATGGTTTGAATACTACCATATAATTCAATCATAATATGTTGCACTTTGATTATGGTCACCTCAACCATATTTTCTCTTTACGTGCATGTTCCAATTTTCAACATATGAAAACAAGCTTTTTACACAATGCAACAGTGAAAAAAAATACAAGAAATTGACAGTAAAGGTGCGATTCGAAGGGTATTAAAATCCTATACTTAGTTTGGCGAAATTGGTGAGCCATTTTTATTTATGGGTCTCGAAAGATACGTAAAATCTGTAGGCTTTTCAGAAAAGTTGTTATCAGTTTTTGTCTAATATCTCATTCGAAGTAGGTGATAGCGCTTAACTTTGTTCAGAAATATTGTAGCCGAGCATTTTTTAAAAACTTTTATATACATTTTATGTGAAAAAAATAATTTATTCCTGCACTTTTTTGAAAAAATTTTTTTAATTTATTGTTTGCTTTTTTCAGACTAACTTACAGGGACTTTTAAATTTTTCAATAACAATAGGTATATCGGAAAATTGTAGCCGCTGTGAAACGGAACAGCTTTTGTGAAGATACCAATACAAATTTAAAGATTTAAAATAACCGGTACTTGATGCAGCTGCCTGATCTTACTATACAATTTAGTTTTGCATCACTATCACTATGCGAATCACAGAAGCTGCAACAAACAAATGAACGAAAAAAGATCTGCAACAACAAAAATTTTTTGGCATGTGCCATCTATGCTACTATTCCAAAAACAAACTACAATGGACACTGAAGCCAGTAACACTATAAAACAAATCTGCAATACCCTCTCAAACATCAACATGCAAAACTAAACTCTCAAAAGGAACTGTAAAACGAAGTAAAGGAAATACAATTTTTAAGAATCAAACAAAAAAACAATAAAAACCTTAGTTAACCCAACAAGCTCTGATTCATTCATTCATGCAGCGTACCAGCCAGTCAGTCAGCCAGCCTGTCGTACAACACTTATCAATGTTTGAGCACTAACAACAACATCGTCATCTCTATCATCATCCCTTAACAAGGCACAACCGTACAATGTAGAAACGAACGATAAGGGACATAATTTTAACATGGTGCCACACATACATACATACATATGTACATACATGCACATAATGAAAATAAAATCATAAATAACAAAAAAAGAAAAAAAAAGAAAATAGAACTAAGGGAGAGAAAAAAACATCAGTAACGGCATCGTAAAACGATTAGATTCAGTTACAATGAATAGAAATTAAAATAATGACAACATCAAATACGAGTGCCAGCAAATAATGTATAACGACTCTCTTACACCCTAAATATTAAACAGCTATCATTACTTGCCAACGTACACAATAGTAGTGGCTCTTAACTAGCAAAATTTTATTTTTACTAACATTTAACTAGCAAATGAAGTTAGATTGTTGGCAGTATATAAATCTGTAGCAATAAGGAAAAATTGCTTAAATCTGATTTATACATTTTGTAGGAGAGCAATTTTTAAACTTTAAATTAATAAAAAAAAAATAGCTTATCTTTAGACTTTACGTATGGGAGTCAAACGTATATTTTAGAAAAAATATACGTTGTAATTAATAAACTGTGAAAGAAGTTTTTGTGATTTGGAAAAAGAGACATTGAAAAAAGATAAGCAAAAAGTCATTTCGCTACAACTTCCTGAAAAATGGTACAAAATAATTAAAACTTTCCAGATGTGTACTTTGGAGTATGAAGATTACAAAGCTGGCAGTAACATAATTTTTGCATAAGTCGACTTAAGCACTTATTCCCTATTGCCACAGAAATATTTATAAGCCTAATGAGAATTTTGCAGGTACAAATGCGAAAACGATGTTTCTTTTTCTAAATCTATTTATTTTTAAAATTACAAATTTATTTATAATTTTTTTTTTTTTTGGGAATAAACAAACTGTTTCGTAAACCCGGTTTAAAATTCACATCTTTTTAGTCGACTTAAAAAAATTATAGGGTGATTTTAAACCTGACCTGAAATTCACTGCTGTGAATTTCTGTAACCCCCTATTGCTAGTTGGTCTGCTGCTCTATACCACATCAATATTACCTCATTAATTGAGGCACATCTGTTAAGTTTCAAAACCCATTCCAGCAATAGTTTAAAGTACACGTTCACCTATTAGAAAATAGGCTTTCAGAAATTGTTGAGAAACAACAGGTTTACGGTTTTATTCCCTTTTCAGTACCGAACAAATATAATGCTAAAAAATCAATGCCTAAGAAAAGAGAGATGAAAATTGTGGTAACATTTAGAAGCCAGCGTCTTCGAACGAATAAATCTTACGTTAAGTTAAAGATAAGATCATATGTCCAACAGTTTGGGCTTAACGTAAAATATTTTTAAATTTAATTAACAAGTGTATTATTTATTTATTAAAGTTTTAATTACAATTACAATTATGGCAACTAAATATCAAATCCGACTTTTTCAGTAATTGATTTAAATTATTTTCTGATTAACATTTTAATATTAAATTATTATTCCTACTGAATGTTTTTTCTAATGATTCAAATACTTTGCAAGTTGTGCATTGTGGGGCTTATTTTTTTTTCTCATAGTTGTGTAAGTTTGCTGCGTCCTTATCTAAGCCTTGGTTTTGTAGCGTGAACAGGATTTCGGAAAATCTCGCCTGGTCCCAAATGGATTGACATTTTTGTAGTTGTGTTGGTAGATTTTACTAATAATAGCTTTGTGTTCCCAACTGGAAAAATTCAGAAGAGGCCTTCCACTATCATTATTAGGGTTTGGTCAGGATATTCGTTTTCAGTAATTCCTTGGCGTGATGGTATAATTTTATTTTTGTTATTGATGAGGGTATTACGGATCTTGTTAATTATTGTAGTTATTGTAGTGAAAGTTTATAGTTCCTATCTTAAGCGACCAAAATAAATGTCAAGAACTACGTTACTTAAAAAATACATTCTACGCAACAACATTTTATTGCGACTTAACTTTGAGCTATACTTAAAAATATTTCGTTTAAAGGTACGGACACATTAGGCAAATATTTGACTGAAATCGGCAAATATTTATTTGCCATAGTCTGACCACAAGATAAAATTGATAGGCAAACAACAAAACAGATGATTCTTGGCAAACAAAATTACTTGCTGGCAAACCAAAATGTTCCTAATGTGACCACTCATCGCCAAATATTTTTTTCTTTTTTGGGTAAATAAATATTTGTTCTTACAAAATTTTTGTAAGAACAAACAGGGGCAAACAATAGTTAATTTCAGCAGAGTTTTTTGCTTTAAAACCTTTATTATTAGCAAATAAAATAAAGTTACACATGATAACACACTGTTTTTAGGGTTCCATACCTAACGTAACCCCTAATATCGCTACAATGTCTGTCTATCCATTTGTTTCAGACGTTTTTTTTTTTTTTCTTGAACAGTAATAGTGCTCACGCGTGAAGTTTTTACAGAAATAATAATTGGATCATTAGAAAAAACATTCAGTAGGAATAATAATTTAATAATAAAATTTTATCAGAAAATAATTTAAATAAATTACTGAAAAAGTCGGATTTGATATTTAGTTGCCATAATTGTAATTGTAATTAAAACTTTAATAAATAAAAAATACACTTGTTAATTAAATTTAAAAATATTTTATTATGAGTAGTGTACGTTAAGCCCAAACTGTTGGACATATGATCTTATCTTTAACTTAACGTAAGATTTATTTACAACAAATAATAAAATGAAGTACAAAATTAAAGAGTGTTCTAATAGAGGCGTAATTTTCTAATATATGGTATAAATTGCGTAACCGTTATAGCAGGCCTTTAAAACAACTATATATGAAAATTTTACTTAAAAATGAAAGGGTGTTCAGGGCCTAACATAGAGCATAAGAGAATCCTGGACCTAGTTAGTAAGGAGGTTAGAGAAGTTGAAATGCCGATGGTAGACATGAGTAGAAGATTAGTCGAAAGACTGCATCCGACTGTCATGACGTTATAAGCAACGAATGTATGTAGGTTTTTAATATAACCAATTGTTCAGTTTAATTAATAATGTTTATTTAAATTAAGATGATTATGGTTAAGATAAATATTTTTATATTACTACGTCGGCGATTTCATACATGCAATGTACTTCGGTTAATGAGGTAATATTTAATTGGATTAGGGGAAACATAGGCACAACTGGGAATAAGCAGACTAACTAGATAAGGGAAATCTGCTGTGAACCAGAACCCAGAATAGCACTAGGTAATGGCATAATGTTGTCTAAAGTCCTACAATGGGTGAATTCATTAAACCTCAAAAGGTGGAGGGAGACCACTACGTATAGGCAGGCTCGAGTGATGCTCAATGAGCCCATGGGAAGGCCATTAAGGTACTCAGATACAATAGAAATACCTTAAGCTAGTTAGCTGCCTTGGTGACAGGTTATGGAAACTGCAAGTATCATCTAGCCAAGATGAAAATCGAAGATATCATACGTAAATCTGGGAAATTTCGTTATATTTCGAATACATTTATGACTATTTTTATGTTGCTTAAAACCACTGCAACCACGTTTTATAAAACTGTTTTTGACTCTCCTGAAAATTTGTGAATTTCGAGTTATGACTTATGTGATTTTGTGTGCGATATGTATGTCCCTGTACAAATGCAACATCTTCATACAATCTTTTCTTTAAGCTCTTTTTAATTTTCTTCTATATAAATTTTTATTTGTGTATATTTTTTATGTATGTCATTTGCCTAATGTGACCTTACCTTAAGATTATTTACTAATAACTTTTTTTCTATTCCAAAAATGTCTTAATCTGTATATAACTGCTTTTTTATAAAAAAAAATAGTTAAAACTGATATTTTGCAGCCATTATATGAACTTTGCAACAAAAAAATATCCAGTAGTATTCCCGGATAAAGCAAATGGATTCTACCATGGGAAAGAACGTAGAATAACCGCTGATTACATACATCTATAGGGAGCTTAATAATGGGTGATTAAATTTTAAGGTTGAATGTGAAACAAACCTAAACATCAAGTTTTTTTCCGCATTTAATTTCTCAATTTCAGACTAACTCAATTTGAACCTTCGAGCATTGCTCGATTGTGTATCTTTCGCACGACAAATTCAAAGGCCGTGTTATCTCACGTGGTGGCGATACCAATTGGCAGCCAAAGATGATGTGATTTGACACCGTTGGATATCTTTCTTTGGGGTTATTTGAAAAAAAAAGGTGTACATCAATAAGCCAGCAACAATTCAACAGCTAAAGGATGAGATATTTCAGCACATCATCGTCATCGAAAATTTGGAGCATAATTGAACCATACCAATATTATAATAATATTATAATAATATTATGCTAACATACTTCTAGCTTTGGACGGAAAAGTTCTTTGGGTATTTTTTGGTGTGATAATGCGTCACTGTTCGGGTAGGTCAAGGACCAGTTCATTAGCCTCACTAGTTTTTTGTTTGTAAACAATTATGGTTTTTGTAATTTCAATACTTTTTCAAGGCTATTTTTTAAAGGCTATTAACAACCTACTAGCAAGAAATACTATGAACGTCATGGTGGCATTAGCTGGTTATGGTTAAATGGTTATCATCGATCTGCTGACTCTAGGAACAACGCGATTACCGTTTTCGTAGACTTTTAAATTTTCGTATAATCATGTTTTTTTGCTGCAACCGTTCTTTTATTAATAGGCCTCATCACTGAAGATAACTTTTTTGATAAAAAGTGGTCTCCGTCCAACTGCATTAGAGCTCAGAAAACGGATGGCATTTTATAGTTGTTCTTAATTTTTTTTTTTTAATTTGGCATTTTTACGGGTTTAGGCCGGGGTTTCTACGGCATATTTTTCAAATAGTCTTGTTTATAGTTCTTCTTTAAGTTTTTCTAAGTTGTATCTTTTACAGGAGTAGGCCAACGTTTCTATAGGTAATTCTTCAAGTCGTCATATTTTACGAATAGTACCAATTTGAATAATCGGTTAAGAAGGATTCCTAAATGTTAGTAACGTGCACATTATTACAGAAGGAAAGCAATCATTTACAATAGAGCTGCATATTTTTTATGTGTTGCTCGACTGCTGCTGATACTTTCTTTGGATATTTGTGTTAAATGCATATCTATCAGTCCTTAGTTTTTCAAGCAGTTGATGTTATTTATATAAAAATAAACTGATAATCCGTGGATTTATGGTCAAAAAATTAAATGCTCAAATCATCAAGCAGTACATCCATACTGAAACCATTAAAATTACTAAATGGATCAAATGTAACAAATCAAAAGTCTAATTTTATATTTTTTAAAAATTTTTATGGCAACATTGAGAAATATTAGAGCAACGCAATTGCTACAAATCAAAAAAGAAAAGACAAAATCATTTAAAGATTAAAAACATTTTTTATAAATTCGCTACGATTCCAGTTGACTGACTTACTCGTGCTAAAATAAATTTATTTTGCAGATTGATAAAGTATGACAGTGTAAGTGTTACTAGGGGTGGTGGCATATATACACTACACATCATTAGAATAGAGATATCATTTTAACATAATATATAATTAAATTTTTCTTCTAGTTTTTGTATGTTAAAATGTTTAATTTATATTTCATATTTAGTTAAATTTTTCCTAAATCTTCTTATTATACTGCCTTTTTTTCTTTTTCCGTTTTTGTTATTATTTTAATTATTTAATTGACTTCAATTATTATAAATTATAAAAATATGGTTGAGGCAATTATAATCTAAGAGCAACATGAGGGTGCTGTAGCATGATGACTACTAAAGCAATCGTCACGACCTCAATACTCAGCCGTGGCAACATCAATTAATCTGATATATGTATATAAATCTCTTTTTACAATAGTACATATCACAGCGCCCACCTTCGCCGGTATTACCACTTAGTACTAAATCGCCGGCGAAGTAAAATAATTACAAATTGGCTATGCTAGCTTCAAAATAATACGCCCAAATAACACCCGAGGCGCTTGCAACACTGTTCTAAAAATAATCACAACGTACAATTGTAGTGTTAATAAGCTAAGCGAAGCTTTACTTTTTGAATTGCAAAAAAAAAACTTAAACACACTAAACTCAAAGCTTAAAAAATATGTTTTTCCGCCAAACACTATTTGTTTGTAATAATGCAAGCCTTAATTTGGCTGTCTATAATTAAATATTAGAATTGAAGCCACTTCGCCAGCGTCTTTGCAATATTTTGTTTGATTAAGTTTTGAAAGCAATCCACAGCAAAGACCCCTACTTTTTTAGTGCTTCAGTTATGGTTTATGCATTTACTTTATATAAAGGTTCTCATCTTACTACAATATGCCTTAAAATTACTTTAAATAAAGGTTCTCAACCCTACTATAATGCGCCTTAAAGTATATACATATCGGTTAGTGCTCCAGTGTTGGTTTATGTATTTACTTTACATAAAGGGTCTTATCCTCACTAAAGTAACTGCGTACTTTCACTGATTTTTCTCTACTTTCTCTTGGAAATAAAATATTTTTGCGGAAAAAAAGTATCCTATATTGGAGTCAGGAAACTAAGGTAGCTCCTCACAATATTTTAATAATATCCATCCAGCAGTTGTTACGTGATGCGAACACAAAGAGAAAGGCAGGCAGATAGGAAATGAGTTACTGTTTATATATATATATATATATATATATATATATATATATATATATATATATATATATATATATATAAATAAATAACTCTTAGTTAAACTAATAATAATGGGTGATTTTTTTGAGGTTAGGATTTTCATGCATTAGTATTTGACAGATCACGTGAGATTTCAGACATGGTGCCAAAGAGAAAGATGCTCAGTATGCTTTGACATTTCATCATGAATAGACTTACTAACGAGCAACGCTTGCAAATCATTGAATTTTATTACCAAAATCAGTGTTCGGTTCGAAATGTTCAAATGTGACAAATTTTGTTCAGCGATGAGGCTCATTTCTGGTTGAATGGCTACGTAAATAAGCAAAATTGCCGCATTTGGAGTGAAGAGCAACCAGAAGCCGTTCAAGAACTGCCCATGCATCCCGAAAAATGCACTGTTTGGTGTGGTTTGTACGCTGGTGGAATCATTGGACCGTATTTTTTCAAAGATGCTGTTGGACGCAACGTTACGGTGAATGGCGATCGCTATCGTTCGATGCTAACAAACTTTTTGTTGCAAAAAATTGAACAACTGAACTTGGTTGACATGTGGTTTCAACAAGATGGCGCTACATGCCACACAGCTCGCGATTCTATGGCCATTTTGAGAGAAAACTTCGGAGAACAATTCATCTCAAGAAATGGACCGGTAAGTTGGCCACCAAGATCATGTGATTTGACGCCTTTAGACTATTTTTTGTGGGGCTACGTCAAGTCTAAAGTCTACAGAAATAAGCCAGCAACTATTCCAGCTTTGGAAGACAACATTTCCGAAGAAATTCGGGCTATTCCGGCCGAAATGCTCGAAAAAGTTGCCCAAAATTGGACTTTCCGAATGGACCACCTAAGACGCAGCCGCGGTCAACATTTAAATGAAATTATCTTCAAAAAGTAAATGTCATGGACCAATCTAACGTTTCAAATAAAGAACCGATGAGATTTTGCAAATTTTATGCGTTTTTTTTTTTAAAAAAAGTTCTCAAGCTCTTAAAAAATCACTCGTTATTTATAAATTTATTTTTTTACACTAGATAATTCATTTAATCGGGTTTTAATTTTATTTGAGCAAACAATTAATCGATTTTGCAATTAAAATTTTTGGTCGATTAATCGATGAAGAAGCAAAAAATACAAAAAAAAACCTTGAACATAAATAATATGAACTGATTTTATAGAGTTTCGTTTAAATAAAATATGGATTAGGTGCCCCAGTAGGCTAGTGGGTAGTATGCTAGTCTATCAGTCTCTGGATTGTGGGTTCGGTTCGATTCCCAAAAAGTGTTTCACTACAACGAGCAAAGGTCGATAATTAAGGTAGAATTTAATTTCTAATTGTATTGTGACATTAAAACAAAAATATGTATTATTTCATAAGTAGTATGATTATGTCGTTGTGAGGAAAATAGTTTCACTTGGCCGAAAGTTTTTTCCTCAGGAGAGAACTTCTTACAGCAGCAGAGTTTTTGCAACAACAGCAATAACTGTCTGAAGTGTGTTAGGTAAACATTTTCCATAAAACAGAAGTTGAATGTCAAGCGCAAAAATAAACGCTTTGAACAATTCTAAACCACTTGAACAAACTAAATCGTGTGAACTTAAAAAATGCATTTGATATAGCAATAGACAAAAACAAAATAATTAATAGATAAAGTTTGTGGATTTTCTATACCCTAAATATAGTCGTATACTTCTTATACAAGTAAATAGCATCCAAGAAAGTGTATGAGTTTTGGATTAATGTTGCGGTAAAACATTTCGACATAAAGTGATTTTTTCGAGAAATAAAGTATAGAATTATAATAGAAAACGATAGAGGTTATAAACATGTGATAATAATGTTATTTAATATTTTATATTTTTTAACGCCTGAATTCCTAAAATTGAAAAGATATGTTCCAAAAAATTGGGTTTTTTATAAACGTGGTTACCCTGCCCTTGTTAACCATGGGTTTGTCAAATCCTTCTTGGAGCATTAAAAATCTGGTTACTTTTATCAATCGGTATTTTGTACTCGTAGAAATTTTAAGACAAATCATAAAGAAAATAGTGCTGGAGAAAGAACGATTAAAACTATGGCATAATTTTTCTTTTATTTCTCTTTGGCTGTAGGTGGTCTTTAAAGTGGTTCAAAATAATTTAGAAGGAAAAAAATTAATTTACAAGCAAAAATAGTATACCACAGTCTTTGGGGAAAATTTTATTAAAAGTGTAGTTTTTAAATTTTCTCAATTCGAAGGCGTGTAAAATTTTAGTGAAAAGGGCTGAAAAGGACAAAACTTGATACTATTTTATTTCAAATTTTATCAAAAGTTCAACTGATTTTTTAATATAACAATCCTATCATAAATAATTTCACCACGTTACAAATCCCATTTTAAGGTCATCAAATAAAAATTTTGAAGTCCATTTTTTCCAAACTAAATAAGGATAATCCTGATATGTAAGCATATTTTTTGATAATCAAGGATTATCAAAATTTTTAAAAAATCTTAACATTTCAATTACAAATGCCATGCAACTTTTTGAGGCTTTCAAACAAAATGTATGTCCGATGTACCCTATTTTGGGGGTTTACTCAAAAAGCTCTTTTTACTCTTGGAAGCCGGCTCCTCTTCAAAGTACCTTTGCTTTGTCTGTCCTATATTTCATTAAGATATATATCTTTATTCGTTCATGAGCTACCGAATTATTTCCAAAATAAAAACGATTTTGAATCACTGTGCACCTCGAAAATGTATAAACGAACTTCTTTCTGACTATCCTTGCTCTAATGGCATGTAGTGTTCTTAATACATACTTCAAAGAGCACTGAATACAGATACAAATTACAATATCACAGTTTTATCGTTAAGCAAGAAGAAAAGAATAATCGATGCGAAACAAGAGAGAGCATTATGATTTGTTAGTGTTGTTTCTGTTTCAATTACACAAAGATAAACTAAAAATACTATAAGCTTGCCCGCTAGTACATTTGGTGTTAATATTTCTTCTTGTCATTACCTTGATTAAGAATGAATTTTATGATAGATTTTAGTATAGATGAGTTATCTGTCATTGAGCCACCAGATTTCTAAATTAATCGGACTGCATTATTAAATTCGCTTCTTTTGACATCTTGTGTCTAACTCATCCTAAAATCCTTTGCCCAAACGAGGGCACCTCTGACCTTGCAGTCTCGGGCAACGAATGTGCTCCACAGTTTCTAATTCTTTATCATCCTCACATACCTTGCAAAAATGCGGTACTGTATTTTTCCTTAAACTGGTCCTAGCTCAAACCGAACCTTTTATTATATACATATATAAACACCCTTTAAACCTTCCTGTCAAAACCTAGAAGTGTATTGATCCTTGCAGTGTCCAGTCTTTCAGTGTTACATGGCCCTAGAAACACTGCAATCCTCTATTACTGTCGAAACCTTTTGAACTGAACCTCTCTAAAACAAGCACAGTTTTCAGGATCTGGCGAACTTTTACTTTGCGGAAGCCTTTAAAAAATTGAAAAGAGTAACGCGCGTATTTTGGCAATATAGCCGTACATAACTAGCAGTGCCCGCCACTTCGTCAGCGTCCCTATTTTGCTTTGAACGTTATCCACTTTAAGACTCTTACTTTTATAGTGCTTCAGATATGGTTTATGTAATTACTTTATGTAAAGGTTCTCATCCCTGGGTAATTACTCAGAAACATATTCTTTATATGAAATTCTAAAATGTATATAAAATTCCAAATTTATTGTACTATAAATAGTGTTTCAAATTACCCGCTGACAAAAATAAAAGTTACTGCCAATTTTGCAGTACCATTGAATCGGTGAAATTGCGTACTTTCACAACTTGTTCCATCTTTTTCTTAGTAATGAGATATTTTTACGATAACAAAAATTCTATATTTAAACCACGATACTAAGGTACCTCTCCATAAATTTAAATTTACATTTATCCAATAGTTTTTACGTGATGCGAACACAAACACACATACAGGAAGAAAATCACAGTTTTATTATATGTATAGATGAAAACTTTTGTATATTAGGAACACTAAATTTTATTTAAAATGAAATTTGGCGAAAAATGCGTAACATTTTTTTCTATAGCCTAAAAGCAGAGATCTCAAATTTTATAGTGATATATAACATTTTTGGGATCGCGGTGGGCCTAACTCTCAAAAACCTTTTCTCTTTTTTTTTTACAAAAAAGTGAACAAAAAACTCGTTTTTTAATGGGAACTAAATTCGTTATAATAAAAATTTAAAATAAAATTTTCTAAAAATATTACAAGTAGCTGTTAATAAAGCTTTTTACAAAGAAAAATTTCAATACAAAAACTTTATTCGTTTAGCCACAAAAAAATATATTGCAAACCTTTCAAAATCGTAAAAAGGCAATAAAAACGTATGCAATTTACTCTACTCTCCTGATTTTAACAGTGTCCCAAAATAACAAAACTAAAGCAAAAGCCTTCAAAATTCACTATAAGATGCGGAATTTTATAGTCGATTCGTATTTAATTTTTTACATTTCTTAAATTTAATTTTTGGCCTAAGTCCGCCTAGATTGGCAAAATACCTCTCTGTGCGATGTTGATAATTAAAAAAAAAATTTAATACTAAAATACTAATACAATACCACTTTTAGTATTTCTTGATGTGGAGTCACCAGTTACTAACTCTTTACAACTGCAGGGTTAGGAAAAAATACTTAAGGCCCTTAAAATATCTTTCAATTACAATTAAAAGTATTTGAGAAATGGAAAAGATTTCCTGTAATATTTTCTACTTATGACTTTAATACAGATAAAGTTCAGGGAACGAAAAACTAAAACATTTTGTAAAATTTAGCGTAAAAGTTTTAAAGGAAAACATTTATGTAATAAGAATTTCACTGGTAAAAAGACATATGTATCAATGTTCTGCAACCGTGGCTTCTATAAGGGCTCGTTTTGCTCGGTGCTGTAGCTTAAGTGGTTAGCACATTGACTACTAAGCCATGGTCACGAGTTCAATACTCAGCGGAGGCAACATCAATTTTTCTGATATGTATTAATTTTTCTTTATAATAATGCATATCACAGCGCTCTCCTTCGCCGGTATTAATACCACATAGCACTAAATCGTCGGCGAAGTAAAATAATTATAAATTGGCTATGCTAGCTTCAAACTAATTCGCTTAAATAATACCAGAGGCGCTGCAATACTGTTCTAAAAATAATCATAAAGTGCAATTGCAGAGTTACCAGATGCGAAGCTTTACTATCACACTAACCATCTGTCTTATCTACTCCTATCGCTTTCCGAAGGAATATAGGCATAAATTGCCTGAGTGTTACTATTCTTTAAATTAAAAAAAATCAAGAATTTCTAAAAAAATAAATACATTCATACTGATATGAATAAAATTTTCTTGAAATGAATAATAAAAGGTTTTGATTTGGGATTTCCCTTACAGTCCATTACAAAATTTCGTAGCAATTGGCCTAAAAATAATCCAATTACTTTATTTTTCGTCCGGATCTACAAGTTACATTTGACTACTTTTTCTAATAACTCTGGCCGTATAGCGCCAATGGAAGCTGGAATATTGGCTTCCAATGCTTTAAGAGTTGGTGGTTTGTCGGCATAAAACAAAGACTTAACATAGCACCATAAAAAGTAATCTAGTGGCATTAAATCGCACGAACGAGAAGGCCAGTGAAAGTAAAGTTGTCACCAAATTGATTTTGCAATAAATCGATTGTTAAGCTGTAAGTTGCGCCGTCTTGTTGGATCCAATGTCGTTGATGTTTAGCTTATTCATATTTGAAAATAAAAATTCAGTCAGCATGGCTCGATTGCGCTCACCATTCACCGTAACGGCAAATCCTTGCGCTTTTCAAAACAAATAAGGACCGATGATGCCGCCAGTGCACAGTGGGGCAGAATTAAAATATTTTGGAAGAGTTTTGACGCTAAGCGCCATCCATTTTCGTTGGATACCTCGGACCAGAAAAATATTTTTGAGCATTCTAAACAGAAAGGTCATCACAGTTTGGCATTCTCCGATGTCAAACCATAGTTATCGGTAAAAACAAACACTCTATAATATTAGTATTATTTAATTTATTTTTCCCCATTTAGGATTTTAATTTTAAAATTATATTGACTATATTTCCAACTAAAAAAATACATGAAACTAGCTATCTCCGGTGCGCTTGGCTACACCCATCCTCAAAAATACAATTAACACTTGCAAGAATATTTACTTTGTATGGCAGGTACCACTCCCACTATTCTAATCCAATCTAAATTTTTATAGAATACGTACATTAGTATGAGGGTTACTTGTGCAAAGTTTCAATACTCTGCCTACTTTAGTTCTCTAGGTACACGATAATAATTTTGTACCACGCCCACTTTTCCAATTCAGACTGTGTTTCGCTAAACTTTGTAAATTAATAAGGAGATTACTCTGGCTATTTAACAAGTGGGCGTGGTCAATTTTTCTTTCCATAAAACTTAAGTTGGGTTATGATGAAGATTTAAAAAAATGGCCAAATCGGTGCAGCCGTTCTTAAGTGATGCGAATACCACAACGACCGATATTTGATTTTATTTATATAGATTTACAATTCTTTAAAGTATTCCAAACCCTGAATATTTTGAAACAATCAAAATTATTTTTATTGTTGCTGTTAAACGAACGAAAAAAGCTACAACAAAACCAAAGATACATATACGAACAAATATTTATTATATCCGACTCGGTACGCAACAATGAATAAACTCATTACATAAACATAAAATCAAACACAATGAAGTTCGAATACTACTACAAAGACAAACCGAAGGATATTTTCACAATCACACTAACGAGAACGCAGAACAGGAAAAAATATTAATTACAGTAGTGTTGGATGAAAAAAATACGCTTAAAAGTCATACAAGTAAAACCAATTCTTTTTAATTTTGGTTTAAATATTACAAAACTTGAAATATTTATAAATTAAAATACTTCAAACATCTTCTTTGAATTAAGTCATCTATAGATATAATAAAAGAGTAACTCATATCCGTCTGTCTGTCTGTCTGTCTCCTTTTCGTTTGTGTTCGCATCACGTAAAAACTACTCATTGAATTTTAACAAAATTTTGTGCGGAGGTACCTTAGAGTCCTGATCCCAATATAGGATATTTATTTCCGCAAAAATATCTTATTTCCAAGAGAAAAAGCAGTGAAAAATGAAAGTTTTAAAGGTACTGAAAATTTTGGTTTAAAACTGGGATATTTTCAACACGGTTACGTTTTCAACACACTTTTTTATTTATTTTTATTTGACTATTACGCAGCAGATGGCACCAGTTGAATACAATTTGTATTTTTACTTTGTGGAATTACATTGTTATTAAAATATTTTAAACACCTCTTACAGAGCTTTACAACAATTTTAAGAATTTTTTTATAGATTTTAAAATTTTATCCAAAGATACCTTTATATACCTTTACCTTTATATAAAGAAATACATAAACAGTAACTGAAGCACTATAAAAGTAAGGCACTGAAGCACTATAGCAGTAAGGCACAGCAAGTCTGAAATTAAATAATAATACTAATTAAAATAATTATTACAAGTTGACTGGAAGACCAAGATGGTGCTTGGATATAATCTGGGTGCACCCCCGGGGGTGCCAATTGTCGCTGCAGGAATATGGCAAATGCTTTGACGCGGTCCACTCGGGGAAAATAGTGGCACCAGACGCTAGGGTTCCTAGAGCCTAAATCTGGAAGAAAAGGTCTGTGAGTAAAAATCACGGGTTCTCTTCGAGGCCCGACCAGTACCCAAAAGACTGGTACCACGGGAATCGGTGGCACCACAGAGAGCCTATCTTCTCTGTGACCGGTTATTGGTGAGGTCCCCTTCGGGGGTACACGTGGTGGTTGTGGTTTAAGATGGATTTATGTAGGTAAGGTGCAAGGTCGATCAAATGTGCTGTTGCACTCTCAACAGACGGAGTTTGGATAGTCTCCAAACCCCTAAGCAAGAGGTTATATTGTGGATCTAGGATTGCCTTGAAAAGGCTTAGGCTACGCCTAAGTATCACTAGGTGGTAAGACCACCGTAAGGTTAAGCCGAGTAGGCAGGTACTCACGTTAATCTTGTTACACAATAATCTGGGTGCCTACAAATGGTTAACTGCATTAGTGACTGTCAAGTATTACATATCTGGCCAAGCTAAAAATCGAGGTAACATAAAAACGACTTTGGACCACAGGCAGACACATATTAAATGGAGATGCTGTGGAGACTTTAGCCTTAAGCAAATGTTAGCAATTACCATAGACTGTAATGTGGAAGAATATCGACATGTATCAGTCATCATTCTCAAATCACTGCAGTCGATAGTAAAAGGATAGCGACAGCACGAGACTTAATAAAAGTAAGTTATTTGTAAATTTCATGGGACCCATGAAGTTAGTGGTCTGCTTCGGTATCGCCCTACAAAAAAAGCACGTTTATCGTTGCACAATTACGCTAATCTACCATTTTACAGAACCTGCTACGGTCGTTGGTAAATTCTCATTGTCAATTTGACCAATTTAAAGTAAAATTTTTTCAGGCTTAAATTTCTTTTATTTCATTTAAATCTCCTGAGCAATCGATTATATGATATATATTTTTTTTAAGAGAAGTAGCACTCAAGCAATTAATACCTACATTAACTGTCTTACTTCCTTTAGAAAGGGGTAGTAGTAGATAAGACAGATGGTGTGATAGTAAAACTTCGCTTATGGCAACACTGTAATTGCACGTTGTGATTATTTTTAGAACAGTGTTGCAAGCGCCGCCTATGGTGTTATTTAGGCTTATTGATTTATAATTATTTTACTTCGCCGGCGATTTAGTGCTATGTGGTAATACCGGCGAAGGAAGGCGCTGTGATATGCATTATTATAAAGAGAAAATAATACATATCAGAAAAATTTAGTATTGAACTTGTGATCGTTACTTAGTAGTCAACGTGATAAAAACTTAAGCTACAGCACCCTTGATTATATGAGATATGTCTAATATAAACATGTTGAGTACAACAGAGTCTCAAGTTAATTAATTACAGATTGCTCCCATTTTAAAAAAGTACATAATTTTAAAAATTATAGGTTGCCCCCATACAACACTGAACCGTAAAGGGTACCAAATTAAAATTTTAAAAGTGCGTATCACTATAACTTCTAATAACAAAAATTAATATAAAACTAAACCTAACAATTATATTAGGAGAAAAACCTTAAAATAAAATATAAAATATTTGCAACTAGTATTTCATTTATAAGGTTGAACCATAAAAAAAATAAAATATTACATGGCTCTATTTCATTGAACGCCTCTGTATATCTTTTTTGTGAATAAATGAAGAGCAAATAAAAATATTAAAAACGAGAAGAATAAAAGAATAAAAACAACATTATGTGAAATCAGGATTCAGGATACCACAAAAGAGTGGTCGTAATAGTGGTGGTTTTAGTTTTTTGTACGTTAGCTAGTGAGACTGTGAAAGTGCGAAAATCCTTGTGTATATGTGAGTGTGTGTTAGTAAATAATCATGTGGACTGGTTTAATTTTGGTTGCTTTTAGCAGGGTCAATCTGAAAAGTATTAATGTTTTATTGTAAAACAGTTTAAAACTATTTAGAGATAATTTTTAAATAAGATGTTAAATAGAATCCTTAAGCCAGTATAATGAATAATCCAGGCCATAGATACATTAATTTTCTCACTTTAGCTTCTTTGTGTAATTGATAATTAGAGAGTGATTTTTTTTAATTTTCATTAAATTTAAAATAGTATTATCTATATTACTTATCATCAATCAGGTTACCGCATTTAATATCAATGTTGTTTTACGTTCCTGAGAGCATTATTTTTTTACTTCTTTGTGAAAGTTGCATTTGAACTTCATCGAATACATGACCTATATAAAAAGATAATTATTCGTACGGATGCGAAAATAAATTTGTATTGAATTCCTTCGTAGACCGTATGACTAACGCTCTCTGACGTAGTTGTTGTTTGGCCTAGAACTTTCCAAAATTTAATTGAAATTTTGCATTTTTCAAATGACTATAACAACCTCTAGGTCAATGGGAGATAAACCCTCAAATTTGGGTACATTTTTGTAAATATTACCAAAAATTTATTTATAACGTTTTTTAATTCTATCAAAAATTTTTGAAGAAAAAAAATTTTTTTTTCATTTTTAGCCCACCTTATTTTTGATGTGATCGACATATTCCGGATCGGATTGTCATTTTAAGTTACCAACGGCTCATTTGATAAAAATTAATCGCTATATATACATATAATAAAATAGTAACTCATTTCCGTCCACCTATCTGTCTGCTTTTCTTTTGTGTTCGCATCACTTAAAAACTACTGGATGGATTTTAACAACATTTTGTAAGAAGGTACCTAAGCATCCTGATTCTAATATAGGATACTTTTTTCCGCAAAAATATCTCATCTCCAAGAGAAAGTGGAGAAAACGCAGTGAAAGTACGCAATTTCCTGTTTAAAGGTATTGAAATTTTCGGTTTAAAACTGGGATATTTTAAGCACGGTTGCGCATCTTTTATTTTTCCACTTCATGGGATTATATTGTTATTAAAATATTTTAAACACCTCTTACAGAGGTTTACAATAATTTTTAATATTTTATATACATAAATTTCAGAACTTTATCCAAGGCTGGGTACCTTTATATATTGAAAATACGTATCTGGATGTATGAGAAGGTACCTTAGCATGCTGGTTTCAAAATAGGAGACTTTTTTTCCGCAAGAATACCTTATTTTCAAGAGATTATAATAAGAAATAGCCAAAAAGTACGAAGACTTTTTTTTACCATTTTAAAGTTACTGCATACTTTCAGGCATCTTTAATTTTTGAAAGTGGGATATTTTAAACATAGTTGCGGTACAGATGGCGCTGTTTAAAAATAATGATAATATATTAATTACTTACTTGTCAAATAGCCAATTGTATAAAATTTGTATTTGATTTGTATTTTTTACTTTACAGAGCTTTAGAATAATTTTTAGAATTTTAGAATTTTTTGTAAATTTTAGAATTTTATCAGGGATGTGTACCTTTATATAAACTACCCTACAAGAACAGTGACCATCAATTAAGCTATCATTTGAGTGTCACTGATGAGCAATTTTTTCTCATTGCGTAGAACAGAGCTACCATCACGTTATTAAGGGCATGGTACAAAAATGATGCAAACATTTTTGTACGTGTGATTTTGCATCTCTCTCGAACTTATTAACTCTTTGGACTAATGAGTATATCTCTGTACTGCTCACTCTACTGCTTTTTACTAATCAACTATGCTGTAAAAATTAATCAAGGATGACTACTCAAACTAGATAAATAAACCCCTCACAGCTGACTCAGCAAAATTGTGCAGAAACAGATTTAATATTTTTACAGTTATTAAAATACATTTTAAAATTAGTTTATAAATATTTATTTAATATATAATTTTAAATATTTAAATATTTTTATTCCCTCAATAATGACTGCGTTATACTGCCATTCGTAGGCTTTTTTGAAATTCAATAGCTCCCTGCTACTGTAAAGCATCTGAAATATGAAGAAATATATAAGTTATAAAATATTTTAAGTGGACCAAAGTATGTATATACCTCGAGGATAATTGTCAACTCACATAAGCTTCCCGGAAGCATATTTTTCTCATCTACCTTCCTCATTATACTTATCCAGCATGTCTTCCGAGCAGATTGCGGGGATGTCAGCAGTATTCCCCGACGTTGATTTTAGCTTATGCAAATATGTATGTAGTCTGTGAAGAATAAATTAATAGAGTAAAAATTTTAATTAGTTGCTATTGCATGAGTGAAATTTGCTGTCTTTAATTTCAGCCCTACCTCTTCCGCAGCAACAAGGGTCTTCAAGGAAAGAATGCTGGCGACTCCATGTTAACACATTCTATATTTTTAACCGACTTCAAAAAAAGAAGGAGGTTATCAATTCGTCTGAATGTTGCTTTTTTTATGTTTGTGCCCGCAGAACTCAGGCATTTCTGAACCGATTTTAAAAATGTTTTCTTTATTAGAAAGGGAATGCTTACAGATTGGTCCCGTTTTAAAAGAAGTTCAGAATTTTGAAAATTAAAGGGCGTCCCCATACAACATACGTGTTTTTTACGTGTATTATGAACCGTAAAGGGCACCCTTTTAAAATTTAAAAAAACTGCATATCACTATAGCTGCCAATAACAGAAATTAATAAAAAAATAAACTTATAAATTAAAGGGTGTCCCCATATATGACGTCAATTTAAATATTTAAACCATTGTAGACAATCACTTGAAAATTGGACAGAATGTTCAATATTTATAATCACAAATTAAATATTTATAATTAGAAGTTAAAGGGTGTCCCAATAGTTGATGTAATTTGATGTATATTGCCAAACTTTTGAACCGTAACAGAGAGACGGTTGAAATTCACAATGAACCTGTATATCTAAGTCCTTTATAACATCTAGTATATAATTTAAATTTGGAAACTAAAGGGTGTCCCCATAATTGATATAATTTAACCTATCTAGCTCTATCTTTTGAACCGTTATAGACAAACACTTGAAAATTAGACAGAATCTCCACTACTATGTCCCGTATTATTATATTTAAAATTTTAAAGAGTGTCTTAATAGTTGATGTAAATTGATGCATATGGCCAAACTTTTGAACCGTTTTAGACAGACATTTGAAATTAACAAAGAATCTGTCCTTCAAAATAAGTGTTTAATTTAAAATTGTACATTAAAGGGTGTCCCCTAGGTGATATTGTTTAAGCTATATGGCTATATCTTTGGAACCGTTAATTTTTATTACTGTGCCAGTAATAATAACTGTAAAAAAATAAAGGGTGTCCTCATATCTGACGTAATTTGTCGTTATGAATAGACATTTGAATGTACAGAACGTATATTACTTATCCGTTAGAGCAAAAAGTATAGAAGTATTTGATTTGCGTACTATTTCTTACAGATTTGATGCACATATATTTGTTTTGTAGTCGGTTTTTTTTGCAAGAATTATTAATATCTTTTTTATGCACCAAACTACTTTTTACATTTATTTTCTTTTCATATTTCATATTTATTTTAATATTTTAAAAATACGCGGTTGTATTTTACAATTTACGACTCAAATTACAGTTGCAGAGTTGTATTTTGCAAAAAATTCAACTCTGTTACTCACATTCATTTTTTTTATTTTTGTGTATGTATGAGTTTTCATTGTTCATGTGTTAGTTTCAGTCATCTATTTCTTGTAGGGTAAATACATAAACCATAACTAAAGCACTATATATAAGAGTCTTACAATTGGTGTGGAATACTTTCAAAACAAAATCGAGCAAAATATTGTCAGGATGCCCACGACATGGCGGGCACAGCTAGTCTAAAATAATATTAAGATACAAAAATTTGAAACTTGAATTAAAAATAAACATTTGGTGTTATTTCAAAAATGTATGCTGAATGTACACACCCGCCGTTTTAACCAATCCTAAGTGTTTAGTGAGCTACCGAACTATTTCCAAAATAAAAAGTTTTTAAACCACTGTGTACCTGGTTGTTGATTATATCGCACCATTAGCTTCAGTTGTAAAATTATACTGATTCCAAAAATACACTTTAGAAGAAAAAATTCGCTAAAACGATTTATTTGAATAAGTCTTAGATGCGTTAAAATATTTGTTTCTCCTCCTTCACAAGAAATATCGTTTGTGTAGGTGAAATAAAATTTCAGTAATTTATAGACCCTGAAAATCGACAAATCGTAAAGAGGATTTGTGCATAATTTATATTATTCAGATGAAGGGTTCTCGAGGGTTATGACATGACTGATTTTCGTGAATATCTCGAGAGCAATTATTAGAGTGATTCTTCTACAAAGTAACTTTTAATTCCTCCCTAGCAATAAAATGAATTATTGTATGTATGTGTTTAGTGGATGATGTTCTAGGTTGATTGTTATTTGCCATCACCACCACTAGTGTAGGAATATTAATATTTGTCTATGTATGCAAGTTGTTGACATTGTTTCTGGCGACGTAAACAGCTTAAAAATTTGGTTAGATGCTTAAACTGTTCTGCTCTGCTCCTGCTAAAGAGCTGATGTGTGCTGGTGGTAGAACAACAGAATTCAACATAAAGCTGAATAAAATAATAACAAACGCCGCCGGTGTTAATGTTTTATTGTTCTAATCGTTTGCCACAGACTAAAGGACGACAATGAAGAAGGATACGAAATTGAAAAACTAAACAAGAAGAACTACAACAAGCAGCAGCAGCAGCAGTAACAAAGTGTGTGTAAATAATTTTGTGGTTAAACGTTAAATATTTAATGAAAAAATGTAAAAAAAAAGAAAAGTGCATGATTGTATTTTACAAATAAATAATTAAATTGGAAACTTATTCAAAAAAAAAGGAATAATAAAAAATTAACTTACTATATGGAATCGTATATGTTTATACTTATGTGCATATGTATGTGGGATACAGCAAATAGTGGCAAATTAATCACACATTTTGAAGAAAACGTAAATTAATGAAGTGAATTTTTAAAGCGAAAAAAGGTAATAAACAAAAAATAAATAAGAAAAAATATTAACAGCTAAAGAATATATTTAGATAGATGTGACATACATATGAAATTAAAAAGTTTGTTTTATATTGTATATTATTTCCTGTTTTACTTTCAACTACTAATATTTGTGTAGCTACTCTTTGATAATATATTCGCTTGTGGCGCCATCTGTTATAAATATCATACATTGAGTATGTTTCGCTAACAAACTGTAGATGGCACACTGAATTTTAACATTACACTCTCTCTCAACATATGTTAAGATTTTCATGTTAAAAACAACCACCACAGGGATGGAAATGTCGTTATGAAATTACTTTTTTGATACTATATTATATTTTATACCGTTTAGTACGGTTTTACTTCCCCTGCCTCATTTAATATTCATAAAATTATTCTATATGTCGCACATAGGGGTATTTTGGCAATCTGGCCGGACGTTACATTTCATAATTTATATTGGCTCTTAAATGTTATTTAGTATTCCTAAATCGTAAAAAAAATCGGACCCAGGAGAAAAAAATTCCCCTTAGAAAAACAAATCCTAGCTCTGAAAAATTAATTTTTTTTTAATTTTCTCTCATTTTTGTTTAGCAAATGCAGTTTTTAAGGTCAGCGAATGTTCAAAAACCTAAACTTGCATCCAGGAGATTCTAAAATAAAATTTTCGCCCCGCCCCCTTTTTCGGGCGGTGACATAAAATCTTTTTTGGGAAAAATTATGTAATTATTAAAAGAAATGAATTACATAAGCCTTAATACCATAAAAATAAAATTTTTAAGTTTTTATGGGCAGGGGAAAGTATTGCTGCATTCCCACCCCCCGAAACGTGAAAATTTGAAATTTTTATGAATTTATTTTGGTAATTTCCTAAAAATATTAATTTTGAAAGTTTTATGTGGAAGAGAAGGTGCCTTCCCAATCCTTTACCAATCCACACCACACAAGAATATTAATAAAAAAGACATTTTCATAATTAATTTTTTTTTATTAAATTTATCTGAAAATAGGTTATTTACTTGTAACTAGCTGTATCCTCCACTTTGACAGCGTCCTTACAATATTTTGTTCGATTTAGCTCCGAAGGTGCCCAATTACATTATACAATTTATGTCGCTGAAATTTATCTCTTTTCTTATTTAAAATTGTATTTGTATTTATATCGTGCAATTTTTATTGCAGCAATTTGCTTGGATGGACGCATTTGTTTAAATTTTAAACTTCATAATTAAAACGACTTTGGAAAAAAACGAATTTTAAGAATATATGAATATGTGTATCCCGCCCTTTTAATGCTCTTTACCCTCTCTACATCTATGTAAGAGTTACAGCGAAAAACTTGCACAACTTGCGAGAAAGTAATGCACATCAAATTTTAAGACTTACTTTTATAGTACTTTAGATATGGTTTATGTATTTACTTTATAAAAAATACTCATCCCTGAGTAACTACTCAGAAACATAAGCTTTATATAAAATTCTAAATTTATTTAAAATTGTAAAATTATTGTAGAGTTCTGTAAGTAGTGTTTTAGAAAATTAAAGTTTCTCTGCCAAATCTGCAGTAACATTGAATCGATAAAATTGAGTACTTTCCATACGTTTTCTTTATTTTCTCTTGAAAATTAGATATTTTTCGGAAAAAAGATATTATATCTTAACCTAGATACTAAGGTATTTCTCCATAAAATTTTATTTAAATTTATCCAGTAGTTTTTAGGTGATGCGAACACATACAGACACAAAAGCAGAAAGTTGCAGTTTTATTATATGTATAAATAATAATTTATTTATAATAGTAACAATAAATTCTATTTAAAATATTAAAAATTAATTTTTATTTAAAACAACTTAAAAATTAAAAACATTGTAGACCGACAACAAGTTTTCTTACTCGTATCTACTCATGCAAGATGAGCAAAAACAGAAAAAAGGTGAAATTTTAAAAAAATCGTCAAAAAATGGCGCAAAAACGCCCAATGTTTTTTTTTTTTCTACAGTATAAAAGTAGAGATCCCAAATTTTATAGTGATTAATAACGTTTTTAGGAGCGCGATGACCTCACTTTCTTTTCACTTTTTATTTTTTGAAAAAAAGTTAACAAAAAATTGTTTTAGTTTTTATTTTTTGTGACCAATAATGTATTTCAACTGTTTGTTTTTGAGATTTTTGTCATCTCTTTGGGCTGTTGTGGTCAGTTATTTTTATTTATATCGAAGGAAATTTTTTATCATAAAAATTTTAAATAAAATTTTTCTAAAAATTAATAAAAGTAGCCGTTAATATAGCCTTTCACTGAAAAAAATCAATTTTAAATCTTTAATCGTTTAGGTAAAAAAAAAAATATTGCAAACCTCTCAAAATCGTAAAAAGTCAATAAAAACGTATACAATTTACTTAACTTTCCTGAATTTAACAGTGTCGCAAATTTTGAGCAAAAGCCTTGAAAATTTACTATTCGATGCAGAATATTGTTGTTTGTCGATCTGCGTCCTTAAATTTTTACATTTCTTAAATTTAATTTTTATTCTAATGTCCGGCTAGATTGGCAAAATACCCCTCTATATGTCGTATAAAAATAAGTCAACATGTTGCGTCAGATAATTTATAAAAGTTGTAATATCCACTATTTGTTGTCGTTAAACATTTTCTATATTTTTTATTTAAATAAATGTTTCTAAATAAAATAATAAAAATAATTGTGATTATATAGGCTGAGGATCAAAAATTCAAATTACTTTTTATACCGAAAGAAAAAATTTTATTTCCCATCCCTGAAACAGAATTAAACATTAAGGGGGTGAATTTGGAAAGTTTTTTTTTTTCTTTTCGAAAATCATAACAGTTGTTTCAGTTTATCATTTATTTAGTAATAAAATACGATTTAATAATACGATTTATATATCTATAAACAAGTGATTATTTTTAGGTTTTCGTAAAACGATTTCATTGCGTTGTGGGAACAAAGATGTGACATAATTTTTTTTACCCTATTCATCTTGAAATATACATATGAATGTACTTTCGATTTAAGGGGATGATATTATTTTTATGAATATTACAAATTAAACGAAAATATTGTTTATTATTTAAAAGGTTTAACATATAAAATTCTGAAAAGCTTATGTCAGTTTTAAAAGGTTTATTTAAAAGTTCGGAAGTGAGTTTAGTAACGTGTAATTAAATATTTGGGTGACAAAAGCGGTTAAAAGGAGTTTAAATTAAAAAGTGTTCTAAAGTAGATTTTAGTTTTATATTTATTTGACCAGTTTCTTCGTTATTTTTATTCTTGTATTTAATATAAAGTTGTTTATCTAAAAAAAATTCGACTTTTTCCATGTGTTGAAAATTAAAATTTCTTAAATTGTAGTTTTCGGACTTAAATTGTACCAAATAAATATAAGTATATTATAACAGTTTTATAATTTTTTTTAATGTAAATTCTTAAATACGATTTTAATTATTTTTTAATTTGCTAACAATTTGTTCTCTATTATCGAGTACCTGTTTACATTATAACAAGCAAAGTTGTCTGATTATGGGATTTATCCCCAAATCAGGGACTTTTATTTGTGGGGATATAAAAATTTGATTTGGGGATTTCGTTGAGGATAGTTTCAATATTTCGGGCATTTCAGGAGAGTTTTGGAAGTTCCTTTGTAGCCCGATCAGCGTCTTAAGATACTGATACGACAGTAGTAATTTGTCCCAAAGGCGACAAGTTTCTAATTGGCTGTTGTAGAGAAATAATTTGTTGTTATAATTTTAACCAAAATTTAAAATACAGTCTGCCAAAACCGCAGTACAATTGAGGTGGCATACAACTAATGTGACAAATAATCTGAATCCTTCAAGGTCGATCCCACCTAAAATTTATGTCGAGTTTTTTATACTAAAACCCGATTTTAAGAATTTTGAAAATTCGAAAATTTTTCTTCTTTTTAACCGACTTCAAAATAGAAGGAGGTTATCTATTCGTCTGAATGTTGCTTTTTTTATGTATGTAACCGCAGAACTCAGCCATTTCTGAACCGATTTTAAAATTTTTTTCTTTATTTGAAAGGTTATGCTTTCGGGTTGGTCCCATTTTAAAAACAGTTCATTATATTAAAAGTTAAAGGGTGTCCCCATACAACATACATGTTTTTTACGTGCATTAAGAACCGTAAAGGGCACCAAATCAAAATTTTAAAAAATTGCGTGTCGCTATAGCTCCCACCAGCAGAAATTAATAAAAAAATAAATTTAAAATTTAAAGGGTGTCCCCATAGGTAACATAATTTGACCTATTTGAGCCTATCTTCTGAACCGTTATAGGCAAAACCTTTGACAGAATGTCGATTACTCTGACCGTTATAATAAAATGTGTAAATATTAAAAATTTTAAAGGGTGCTGCAATAGTTCATTTAATTTGATATATATGGCCATACTTTTGAACAGTTGTACACAGACCGCTGAAATTTATAGTGCTAAGTCCACTATAACAAAAAGTATAAAATTAGAATTTGGAAATAAAAGGGTGTCCCAATAGTTAATGTAATTCTATGTATGTGGCTATACTTTTGAACTGTTATAGATAGACAGCTGAAATTTACAAGGAACCTGTATTGCAAAGTCCACTATAGCAAGTATACAATTTGAATTTAGAAACTAAAGGGTGTCCCCATAAATTTTGTAATTTGATCTATATGGCCCTATTTTTTGAACCGTTAAACACAAACACTTAAAAATTAGGCAGAATTTCTCTGGTATGATAACAAGTATAAATATTTGGAATTACAATGTAAAGGGTGTCCTAATAGTTCATGTAATTTGATATATATGGTTAAACTTTTTAACCGTTATAGACAGATAGTTGAAATTAAAAAAGAATCTTTGTGGCCAAGTCCTCTATAACAACAGGTCTTTAATTTAAAATTGTAAATTAAAGGGTGTCCGAATAGGTGATATTATTTGATCTATGTGACCCTATCTTTGAAACCAGACAGAGGCTTGAATGGTGTCCCCATAAAAGACGGATGCTGGTGAAAATAGCTTAAATTTTGAACAGTAATAGGTAGATGCTTGACATTCACATAGTCTTTACTTTTTTTCCGCTAATTTTGGCGCATCTATTATTTGCTTTAAACCTAATCCTTACTTCTTACATTTTTAGTTTATAACTGGTGCCCTTCTATCTGTTTTGAATTCGGTTTTTTTGCAAAAATTATGTAAACATACAATACATCTATTCAATATTTCCGTGTTTTATTTCTCTTCATAGCCTCCTTTAAGCTCGATACCTTTAGTGTAGCGTCATTCATGTTTTTGAATTTCTTTATTTATTTCCTGAAAATAATAATATTTTTCATTGCCCTCAGAATAGGCTTTTGTTTTAATGATGATGACAAATTCGTTTGACCTAGATTTCTTATCACCCATAGCGCCAATTGGAAGCCTTATTTATAGACTTTTGCCGTATTGACTGCACACGTGCGCCCCGGTACCCTTTGTAGTTATCCAAATAATCATGGAAAATGTGATGCACACACATGGTTGAAATCTCTACAACCTAAGCCACCTCACGCACTTTCTAGGCTTTGTCGACTATTTGTTATCATTTGTAGTAGTGCGAACACGATAGTCAGTCAACCACATTTTAATTAATTAAAGTGATACTCGTAATATTTTTCAAGACCTTACTTTGTTATAGTGATGGTTGTTGAAGTGATGTTACATCAGCATATTTAAAATTCATTATCGGTTTAGCCACTACCCGTGAATGACGCATAAGCAAACAAACTTACAAGGAGATTATTTATAATAATCTCCTTGTAAGCTGGGCTCTTAAAACTCCCTTGGTAAAGAAACCTTCGGAAACCTCTTCTAAATTAGAAGAGGTATTCCTTTCTTTATCATTTTTGGTTTTTATACCCTTCACCACAGGTGGAAAGCGTATTTATATATAGGTTTATTATTCCGCGTTTAATTTCTACAATATTCATTTCCGACCCAATAAATTATACATATTCTGGATCCTTTTACATAGAAAAGTTGATTATGCGATGTCCGTCTGTCCATCTGTCCATCTGTCCGCCTGTCCGTGTTGAAGTAGAAATATTATTTGCCAAGGCGCCAGACGAGGTACAGACAATTTAATCTCACCAATCTACCAGGCATAGTTTCGAAAACTTTGGGATTGCAATTCAGCAACATCAGAGAATACCATTGAAAGCTGCGGGCAAAAAAACAGGCCCACATATATTTTTTCACATTGATTAAATTTTTTTCGGTTTTAGTGATTGTCTTTTTCCTTTTTTTTTTGTTAAATAATTACTATACCGCGACAGGTAGATTACAAGGAGTGCATACAAATCTCAGCGGATCAACCCTACGAGGGCTGGTTTCGTGTTTAGTATTAGGTTGGTAAGGTTTTTCTACTTTTGATTTGTATTAAAGGCCTTTATAGAAAGGCCGTGGAGTGGGGTCAATATGAGGAAATTTTTTTAAGAATTTTTTTTGGCTTTAGTGTCACCACTCTAACGCTATATAGATTGTAGGAAGGTTCTAATTTTTACAAAAAAAAAAATTACAAAAAATTAAAAAAAAAATTTACAAAAAATTTTTAAGTTTTTTTTTAAGTTTTCCAAAAAACTTCCTATAAACTTTTTACGAAATATTTAAAGAAAAAATTTTAAAAAATTTCTATAAAATATTCACAAAAAATTTATTACTCGATTTTTACAAAAAAAGTTCTATAATATTTAAAAAAAAAATATTAAATTTTTCAAAAAAAAAAAAATCTATTAAATTTTTACAAAAACAATTTTCAGTAAAATTTTTACAAAAAAAAATCTGTAAATTTAAAAAAATTCTATAAAATTTTTACAAAAAAAAATCTACTAAATTTTAACAAAAATATATTCTATAAAATTTTTACAAAAAAAATTTTATAAATTTTTTACAAGAAAATATTGAATACTATTTTAACGGTTATGAATTTCCGTATACGAGATTTTTCTGATTAGTGGAAAAAAGCGTAGTTCTTTTTTAATATGACTGCGCTATTCCAGCATAAATATAAGTTTTTAAATGCATCACTTGCGCAAATATGCAAAATTTCTTTAGTGTCTCAGGTTTCGCTTAAACGAATAATTAATTTGCGAAAAAACTTCCCTGTCTAAAAGTTTCTACTATATTTAGTAAAATTTAGATAGGTCAATTGGATCTACGTTAAGGAGCCTTTTATTTGTCGAAAAATTTATCAATACAACCCAAAAATGTTAAACATTAAATCCTACAACAATAAATACATAAAAATTTCCTATTTGTCCTTTTCAGGTTAAAAAATGGATCATTCCAATCTTCCCTTTGGCTTTGCCCTACCAGGACACACTCACCCACCAATACCACAAACAGCAAATATGATGGGACCACATCCTAGCGGTCATCCCGGTCCAACATCTAGTCCGCCACAAAGTGTGCCCGGAAGAAGAACTCCGTTGGGTTCAGTAGGGCTGGGAGGTTTTTATGCTCAAAGTTTGGGCATGCTACCGCCAGGAGATGAAAATAGACCAGATTCGGGAGCAGGAGCAGTAATGGAGAAATCAAGTCCTAACTTAATGTTAGCCCCTTCTACAAGTAATAGTGGAACGGTATCTTCAAATCCATCGACGCATGGCATTATTGGTGGTAGTGGGGCAGGCGGTACAAGTGGTGGTAGCAGTGGGGGCGGTGGAAAACACAAAAATAGACAAGGAAAAACTGTGAGACTAAATATAAATGCAAGGTAGAATTTGAAAAAAAAAAACAAATAAGTTTCTAATAATTTTAATTAATAATTCATTGATATTATACATGAGCAGAGAACGGCGGCGCATGCATGATTTAAATGATGCCTTAGACGAACTGCGCAATGTGATACCTTATGCTCATTCACCTTCGGTTAGAAAATTATCTAAAATTGCCACACTTTTATTGGCCAAGAATTATATACTTATGCAGCAAAATGCTATAGAGGAATTAAGAAGGTGAGCCAAATGTCTTAAGCCAAATTTAAACTGATTTTATTTATTTTGTGTTTTTTTTTTTTTGCTTTTCACAGGCTTTTAGCTTATATTCAAAGCACTACGGGAGCCGCACCACTAGACTTGGCTTCATTTCCTGCCGCAGCTAAGCTTCAAGCTTTACTGCAGAGTGCTGGCAATGAATTTAATGATCCACCTGGCAGCAGTTAAAGTTGTAATTTTTGAAGTGTTAAAGGAAAGTTTTTGTCTAAGTAGAAGTAATTTAACATTGTGTAATTCAAAAGAGAAACTCTGTTAGGAAATGGGAAAAAGTCAAATGTGAACAACTTGATTTTAAAGAAATGATCAGTGAGTGTTCGTTAAAATCTTTTTTTAATTACGAATCATGACAGTTTTTCTTTATTTGTTGCAAAAAGGAACAACTGCTTGAGTCGACTTAATCTCATATTATTAACTCGTTTATTTGAATGTGTCATTTGCGAGAATATGGAATGACATAATTTTTACTTTTTAAAGTTTCGACAGAAAAAATAGTCTTAACTGCAGTAGGAATAAATAACTAAAAACCGGCTACAAAGTGTAAAAGTGGTCTACTTTAAAAACACAAAATAAGACATAAGCAGTTTTTCCTCATTGCAACAGACTAATTAACGTTTCTAAGATTTATTACTGCCTATAAACTCATGACTATCATGAATTTAAAAAATTATTTTCGAAGAAGATTATTCTACTTCAGTTTAAGTAAAGTGGAGATAAGTTAATTAATTAAAAATTAATTTTATCTACCATTATATTTATATTTTTGTCTTTAAACTTTCGGACTTCAATAATGCTAAATATAAACTGAGGAGCCACCTCTTTAAAATAGATCACATTGGGGGTTGTCCCGTCATCAAACCATCATAATGCTGGTATAATTTAATATCAATACTATTACAAGTGCTTTCGTTTCTGACCCCATAACACGCTTTATTATCAATGGCAACGGTCGCAATTCTGTCATCAATGCAATGACATACAGTTATTAAATTAATGACAAATAGAGATCAGTTTAATGACAAGTTGTCATTAATGTAACAAATATTTTAGATTCAATAAAAGAATTTTGTTTATTTTTCTAAGTGAACTAACACTAGGGCAATTATTGCCTACTAATCGTTGCCTTTCTATATGCGTTACCCGCCTTGGAAAAGGATAGAGTGGACAAAACAGGTGTTGTTAAGGTTAGAAAGAGTTTAGTTTTCATAACTTGCAAGTTATATATGCTTTGAGGACAGTGTTACAGCGCCTCTGGTGTTAAGAAGTACAATAAATTGGAAGTTGAGATACAGCCAAAATGAAATTAGCGCGCTAAGCGCTAAATAACTATCAAAAATACTCATGTACATACAAAATGCCTGAAGCAAAAATTAATGACGCGTCAACAAACAGACAGAGCTTTAGGTAGTGAAGTTGGATGCAAACAAACTGTCATTATTTTTTATTGGTGGAAAAGTTATGACACTATAGTCACGTTCTGCTTTATATAGCGATTTTATCTCTATTGTGCGTTTAAGTTTATTTTCTTTTATTAAACAACATAAGCTAACATTACTGATCATGACAGAGCGTTGCGCTCTTAGTTAGGTTTGTCATTCCAGTGTTAAAACTAGGTGCTAGTGAACGTTGCGCTTAGCGCGCTAATTTAGGTTTGTCTGAGTCTTAATAATTTTACTTAATAATTTTACTTCGCCGATGACTTCTTGAAACCAAGATATACTGACGAAAGAGGGCTCTGCGATATACTACAAGTTTGTATATGTATAATAAAAAATAAAGTATATCGTTAATTAGCAGCGCCTGGGCTTCGTACCCGTCAAATCGGTTATTTATTACTCAAAATACCAACCAACTAAGGCTATAACACCCTCATTTATTTGTAATTTTTCTGTCATATTTTTTTACGTTACTTCGTAGTCATCATATGTGGCATAGTGATGACTAAGTTTCATCAATTAGAAGACGAGGTATCATGTTGTCATTTATGTGCTTTGTATATTCATGTTCACTATTCCGACTTTGTTGTAAAAAGGCGAGCAGACTTAATTACATATGAGTTCTGTCATAATAATAATGATAAATTTGCGTCAATGGAATTTAATTTTTTAAATAAAAAAAAAAAAAAAAAAAAACATAAACATAAACATAAAACAATAAAATTTTAATTAAACTGCTAGTGGAAATACTAGAACAATTCTGACTTTTTTATGGCATATTTTTAATATTTTACTTCTTAATAATATACAAAATATGTCATTGAATTAATGGGATTTCAGTCACAACATACTCGTATGTATGTATGTACATACATAGATAGATGAGACCTAAAATATTAACAAAATTCTATGATGACTCTTTAATTTAACGAATGCCGACTTTTCCATTATTGGAGACATACATATGGCATAACATTGATTTCGTAAGTCTGATTAAACGGCATCATTAATCCAACAAAAATTTTTTCTATCAATTAGTAACATGACTGGACTATCCACCTACGACCGCTCGTTCCTTTGTTCGTCAACATCCTTACACGATTTTTGTATTTTTACGTATCATGACTGCGTGGACAAGAACTTACCGTGGCATAGATTTTGGGCGGGCCAAAATCCACACCCAACTATATTATTTTCACGTTTTTTTCTAATTTAATGATTCTGTTTTGCCTGTTTTTGTCAAATAAATGTTAGACTGCGACAGGTAGACAAGGAATGCATACAGATCTAGGGGGATCAATAACCCCCTGTTAGGGGCGATTTTTGTTTGTTTTTAGATTGGTAGAGTTTTTCTGCTTTGATTTGTATTGGAGACCTTAATAGAAAGCAATACACATAGAAGTAGCCAATGGACACACAAGGTACGCACTGATAAATAGCAGCAGTTAAAAGGACCCCCCATGTGTCAATATGAGGAAATTTTTTTTTGTAAGGATTTCTTTTTGCTTTAGTCGGACCATTCTAACTCAATATAGATTGCAGAAAGGTCCTAAATTTAACAAAAAAATTTCAACAAAATTTTTAAAACACGAATTTTTAAAAAAAAATTTAAAAAAAAAAAAATTTAAATTTTTTTTCAAAAATATTTACAAAAAATTTACAGCGCATTTTCAAAAAAATATTTTACAGAAAAATTTTGGAAAAAATTTTTACACACAATTTTCGAAAAAATTTTTAAAAAAATATTTTTACAAAAATTTTTACACACAATTTTCGAAAAATTAAAACAAAAATTTCAATATTTCTATGAAAATGAAAATTATGACTGTAAAATAACATATATTTAATATTAAGAATATAAATATGTATGTATGTGTGTATATAGAGTAACATATTTTTTTAAATGCGTTTGATTTTTAAATAGATGATATCTCTGATTTAAAACCTAGGTGCATTAAACACATAGAGATCATCAGGATACCGACTACAAACTCTCAAAAATAAAACGATTATTTTGAAGTCAGCAAAGCTACATGGCTACACGCCCACCGTTGCGGCTGTCGTCAACTTAGGCTAATTTCTATTTTATTCAACAAAAGAAAATGTCACAAAATTGTAAATTACAAATTCATATACAAACACAAGTTTTGGAGGAACTATTTATAAGTTTTTGAAAAAGTTATTTAATTTTATAAAAACAAAATAACTATTTCTACAACAATGTCAGAGTTTACGATGTAGCTGTCGGCTTCAATATCATTAAGTAGCTGACAACACGGCGACAATTGTAGCAAACGGAATTTGTTTTCATTTGTCTTCTATTTCTTTAACTCATGAATAATGATTTTTTCTCATACGACTTTATTTAAGTAAAGAGTCAACAATATGGATAATGCTGTACACGTCTGTATAAATAAAATCACCGTGGTGAAGGGTATAAAAGATTCGGCACGGCCGAATATAGCACTTTTACTTGTTTATATTTATTATTATATTCAGTGGCATTATATTTGTTTGCCACAAATATAATGCCACTGAAAATTTGCATTGATTAACGGACCGACAGGACTTTTTGTTCCTGAAGCAACCTTTTTTCTCGTATTCTAGTTTATGAACTAAGAAAAGAATAAGCAACTAATTCTTCTATATATCAGGATAGCAAATAAATAAATTAGTCAAGTGTTAGAGTTAGACTCACACACGTAGGGTTCCGTACTATGTTCAGTATAATTTAAAAATTCCAGTTGTTTATTTCTTTATGTCTTATGGGACAACCTTAAATTTTAAAATTAAAGTAATATTCGCGAAAATTGCTTCATAATTATAACACCCTTTAAATTTTAATATGTAATTCATTTAATAGCGGCCATGGTAATACACTTTCTTTTAAAATATCAGGAGCCTACCTATTGCGGTTAAAAAAATAAGGTAGTATTCGTGAGAAAACACGTTACTAATGGACACACTTTAATTTTAAGTATTTGTTATAGCGGCCGAAGTAACTACTGTAAACATTTCAAGAGGGTATCTATTACGGTTTATAAAATCATGTCACTGTCGGAACACCCTTTAATTTTATTATTCATTATAGTGGCCATGGCAACTTTCTTTCTATAAATATATTAAGAGTCTACTTATTGCGATTAAAAAATAAGTCACTATAAGTAAAAACATGTCACTGTCGGAACACCCTTTAATTTTTAGTAATTGTCATATCGGCCGTGGCAACACATCTTCTGTACAAAATTTCAAGAGTCTACCTGTTACGGTTGAAGAAATAAGGCTTTATACATGCAAATCACGTCACTGGCGGAAAACCCTTTAATTTTTATTATTTGTTATAGTGGACATAGTTATACACCTCCTGTAAAAATTTCAAGATTCCACCTATTCATTCAAAACTTAGGATATATACATGCAAATCACGTCACTATTGGAACACCCTTTAATATTTAAGTTCTATTTTGTATACTTGTTTATAAAACAAACATAGTTTTAATTACAGTCTGCAAATTGTAACTGGTTTACTCTTACAGCTCAAAAAAAGACATAAACGTAAATAACACGTCACTTTTGGAACACCCTACGTTTTAGTATTTTTTGCTATTGTGGCCGCAGTTATACACTTTTGGTAAAATTTTCAAGAGTCTACCTATTATGGTTCAAAACTTAGGCCTTACACATACAAAGCACACCACTATCGGAACACCCTTTAATTTTTAGGTTTATTTTTTTAGACTTGTTTATAAAGCGAACTAAGTTTTAAATACTGTTTGTAAGAAATAAACACATATTCGTAAATAACACCTCTCTATCGGAACACCCTATAAGTTTTAGTATTTGCTAGTATAGCGGTCACAGGTATATACTTTTGGTGAAAATTTCAAGCGCCTACCTATTACGGTTCAAAACTTAGGCCTTATACATGCAGATCACACTACTATCGAAACACCCTTTAATTTTTAGGTTTAGTTTTTTATACTTGTTTATATAGCGAACTAAGTTTTAATTACTGCTTACATATTTTTAGTGTATGCCTCCTACAGCTCAAGAAATAAACACATATTTGCGAATAACACCTCTCTATCGGAACACCCTATAAATTTTAATATTTGTTGCTATAGCGGCCAAAATTATACACCTTCTGTAAAAATTTCAAGATTCTACCTATTATGATTCAAAACTTAGGCCTTATAAATCAAAATAACACAACTATCGGAACACCCTTTAATTTTTAGGTTTATTTTTTGGACTTGTATATAAGGCGAACTACGTTTTTATTACAGTTTGTAAATTTTTAGTGTATGCCTCCTACAGTTCAAGAAATAAACACATATTCGTAAATAACACCTCTCTATCGGAACACCCTATAAGTTTTAATTTTTGTTGTTATAGAGGCCATCGATATACACCTTCTGTGAAAATTTCAAGAGTCTACCTATTATGGTTCAAAACTTATTCCTTATACATGCATTTCACACCACTATCGGAACACCCTTTAATTTTTAGTTTTATTTTTTTATACTTGTTTATATAGTGAACTAAGGTATAATAACTGTTTGTAAATTTCAAGTGTATCCCTCCTACAATTCAAGAAATAAACACATTTTCGTAAATAACACCTCTCTATTGGAACACCCTATAAGTTTTAGTATTTGTTGCTATAGCGGCAACCACTATACATTATCTGTGAAAATTTCAAGAGTCTACCTATTACGGTTCCAGAGATAAAAGGCGCTGACAGACGGACAGACGGACAGACGGACAGACATTGTAGCGAAAACAATAGGGTTTCGTTTTTACACTTTGTGTACGGAACCCTAAAAACGACAGAACTTTTGCTTGTGATATATGTATGCCCCTTCTTCACCCCATAATAAATCAGATAGAAACAAAATTTAAAAATTCTGATTCTGAGGTAGTATTTCATCATTTTCTTCTTTAAGAATTGATAAAGTGAGACATCAAACTTGGGGGGTCAATTAATCAAACTGAACTATAAAAGTTTTTAAATGTCGCATTTATTTAAACTAATGAATGAAAATTTAGTTTTTTTTAATCTTAACGATAGATAGTCTTATAGTTAAAATAATGTTATTGCATCAGATTGTTTTAATTTTTTTTGTTTAATCAAGTTTTTGTCTAATTTGTTTATTTTCACTCTTAAACTAATTCAAATTAAACAATTACGTTGCTAATTAAACAAATTTAAAAAACATGATCATTTAATCACCAAAGAACTACAACAATTTAACTCAGTCCTTTTATCAATGGACATAAACGAATTTTATTTTCATTTGTTATCATTTTTAACGGGTGATCCAAGTATAATTGTCTTTAAAAAAAAAATTTAAATAAACAGTCTTAATACTTTTTAGTATATTAAGCGGTTAAAAACATGGTTTGCAAACCTAGTTCGAAAAAGGATGGCCTGTGTAACATAGTGCTCCACCCTACTGAAATCAAAAATTATCCAAGTTCATATCTACCATTTCAGGCCACATTAAGTCCGTAATTATGGCTTTGTAGCACTCGCGTTTGACTGAAATAACTTTTCCAGCAGCATTTTCGAAAATAAACAAATGGCCGAGTGATGTCACAATTGAACAATGACATGCGAATTTTCCAACCCAGTCAAGCGGCAATTTTGTTTGTTGCGCCTCGCCAGAATTTTTGCAGTGTACGATCGGAACTCCTGTAAGGCTTTAACTGAAAAGCCCTAACGAAGTGAAAGGTTATTTAGTTCCTGCATTATTTAGAACTTGACAACGAATATTTCGAGATGTTTGTCTAATATTATCATCATGCTGGTGCTCGAAATGCCAAGTTGTTGAGATTGATGGCGAATCGACGTTGTTGGATTGAGTTGCTCATATCAGGAAACCACATTCTTGTCAGTACGCACCCTCTGACGAGCGAAACCATCTGTGTTTTTTCTATCTCACGAACTTTTGTCACAAACTTGCGGACACCACATGCGGTTGGTTCTTCATTTAGGCCGAAACTCTTTTTTCAACAAACGCACATTTTAGACAGCAGAAAACTGACTTTGGAAATACATATGTTTGAAATATTTCTCAATGTTGTTCAAGGCTAAAGTGACTCATTTTAGTTCGCGAAATGAGGGTCAATATTTCGGTCAAAATAAAGCCATCAGTGTAAACATGTGGCTTAGAAAGATACCTGTATTTGGAGCACCCTCAATATTTAACAAATTAAATAGACAAAATTGTTAAAATAATTGTGAAATTATGGACATAAATTTCTAAGAAAATATTGGTTCGAAAATTTTTCTAATACTACAAAAGTGTTTGGGACTTACAAGTTGTGACTGCTTGTTACGTTTAATCACTAAAGTCGTAGACTTTATTAACTACCACATTTAAACACATAAAACACTTCAAGTGTTCACTTTTGTATATTTCCTACTTCCCAACTACTAAGTTTTTATAGAGTATTTATACGAGAAGCAATTCACGTGTCAATTTGTAATCTTTAATTTATAAGCCGAAATCTAGTCAGTTTGAAACAACTTTAATTAATAAATAAATATTTTAAGTCATACTTAAGTTTAAGATAATAAGCAAAAAATTAAAAAAAAAATTACAAAAGCCAAAGAATACTTTATTTAAATTTATTTAAATTTTTAAGTTATTTTAATGTACTGAGTTTAACGAAACGATTGATTTAATTATTTACAGATATTTAGATGATAGAAAAAATGAAAGCAATAAATGAAAAGTTATCTAAAATAAAATCATAAATTATGAAACATTAAACGCCAACAATGTTTGTATTAGTGGTATGAGTAGAGATGTAGCATATGAACATTGTTGCAAAATCGTATTATCTAGATACAACCAAAACTCGTATTCTTGTGGTTTCTCAAATTCTCCTTTTCCAGTTATATTCTAGCATATACAATTACAAATATAAAGGGGAAGAAGAAATTTTACATTAAGTTATATTTACTAGTGGTGGGATATTATAGGCAGTGCTATCGAAAATATCGATAGTTAGCTAATATCGAAAATATCTATTTTTTTCTTTTGATTTATTATTTATTGTATCGTTAATATCGGCTGGTTAAATTTTAAGGGCCAATGTTGAATGTAAACCACACCTAAACGTCAAGTTATTTTCTGCATTTTATTTGACATTTTTCAATTTCAGACTGTATCAATTTTAACCATGGAAAGACAAACAATCGAGCAACGAGTAAAAATTATTCAGGATTATTATAAAAATGGGCGTTCTTGTCGTCGTGCCCAAAAAATTGCACGCTCGTCATTGTTGAACATTATACATAAAGACTGGGATCTACACGCTTACAAGGTGCAATTGACTCAAAATCTAACGCCTCTTGATCATTCCAAACGTCGTCAATGGTCAGAATGATGGCAAGAAAACCATCTTCATTTTCACCTCACTGGATTCGTCGATAAGCAGAATTGCCGTATTTGGGCGAATGATAATTCGAGAGTGATAGTCGAAAAACCAATGCACCCCCAAAGAGTGACTGTTTGATGTCCATTTTTTCCGGTCAGGCAGTTACTGTGAATGGTGTTCTCTATCGTGAGATAATTACGAACTTTTCATGGCCCAAAATGGAAGATATGGATGTGGGCACTATGTGGTTTTAACAGGACGGTGCTATTTGCGCGACAAATTCAATGACCGTGTTATCTCATGTCGTGGCGAAGTCAATTGGCCGCCAACATCATGTGATTTGATACTTCCTTCTTTGGGGTTATTTGAAAGAAAAGGTGTACGTCGATAAGCCAGCAACAGTTCAAGAGCTAAAGCATGAGATAATTCGGCACATAAACGGCATAAAACCTAAATTATGCCTTATAGTCATCGAAAATTTGGAGCATCGGATGGAGGTGTGCCGCCGAGTTCACGGCGGCCATTTGGCTGATATTTTGTTCCATACATAATTGAACAATACCAATATTATCAAAATAAATAGAAATGACAAAAATTTCGTAAATAATTTGAGTTTTATTCAAAATCAACGTCTGCCCCAAAAAGTTAGCCACCCTTTATATTTGAACTAAATTAAAATTATGTATACTTTTTAAGTCCAGCCAATGCTAGACAAAAGTAATGTTTGTTTCACGCTTGTCGCAGTCATTTGTGAGTCATCTCTCCGATGTACGGCCAAGAAAAGCAGTCTAATGCCACCAGGTTCATTTAGGATTTGGATGAGATTCAAGCTTATTTAGATATGTTACTCCATGTCGATCTTTGTGGTTGTTCGAATTTTTTATATACCCGTACCAGGGAGCAATTGTAATCATACGTAGAATCTTATTTTTACGTCTTTTGATTTTTTCCACATTGCTAGCTGAGGCAGTGCCCCATGGTTGTATCCTATAACACCAAATTAGTTTAAGTATCGACTTGTACAGTAGATGTTGTCAATTTAAGCAGAGAGTTTCTGCTATTAAGCCAGTTTAGTTGCAGGCTTATTAGCAGAAACTCTACCCTCAGCTCTTAACTTCATTTGTGTTAATTTGGATTCAATTGGCATTTCCAAGTAAGGCTCCGGTCAAGATGTATACCGAGGTATCATTTAATTATTTATATGAATAGGGTGGCATGAGTTCCTACGCAGTGTGAAAATGGTTCGTCAACCATTTTTTTTTTCCAAATTGATTATGTGGTCTTGCAAATGTTGTGATGCTACTTGGGCGGTTTCATGAATGTTTATAAAAGCTGTGTCATCAGCAAATATTGGTGCTGTCATCAGCAAATATCGGGTGCTAAATGGCATATCTGATACGTACAGCAGGTATAAAACGGATCCCAATATACTATCTTGGGGAACTGCGGCTTCAATAAGCTGAGGTGAGCTTAAAAAATCTCCTTCTATAACGATAAACTTTCGATCAGTTAAATAATTTTCTAACATCTTATAAATCTAAGTTTTTGGGCAAGCTTTAATTTAAATATTAAGCCTTCGTTCCAAACCTTATCGAATGCTTGAGAAACGTCTATAAAAAGCGCAGAACAGTATTTTTTTCTCCAAAGGTCTTTTTAATTACATTTACTAATCTGTGTGTTAGTTGGATCGTTCTATGTTGTTTTCAAAGCCGAATTGATGATTCGAAATACATCCTTTCGCGCCGAGAATTGGACTCAGCTTAGTTATTAATATTCTCTCGAACAGCTTTCATATGTTTCATAAAAGGCTTATAGGTCTGTGGGATTCTATTTTTGAGTGGTCTATTTTCCTAAAATATTTTAAAAAACACACGTTATGAAAAATTCATATTTTTTATTGCGATGTTCATAAACTGAATGAAAAAAGTTTGGGAAAAAAGTCATGTTCGATTCATAATATTTATGACAAAATTTATGGAATCTAGGTATTATTTTTTTTGTGTATTGAAATATTTTTCAAAAAGAGAAGAGATATGAAATATTTTTAAATTTTCTTCAATTACTATTTTGACTTATTCCAAAAAGTTAAGTAAGAGATTTTATTTCTTATGATATATAAGATAATATTTCTTATGAACTGCAAATATTAATCCTTAGTTTTGCATTTTAAACACACCTAAAAAAGAACCTGGGCAAATATACATACATACATGTAAGAAATCATCGTTGTACGAGGAATTCTAGAATACACTCAACTCATACTTAGACACAAGGCAGTTCACAGCTTATCTATTAAGATAATCTGTAGAATATTCAGAAGATTAAAAATAATTATGTATGTGTCATATTACTTATAAATTTCCTAATTTTTTTTTTATTAATTTGTCCATATATTTTAGGAAAATATTTTAAACATACGGGTAATTCCACGTCAAATCAACAAGGCACTCAAAATGACTACTTCAGATTTTATTGAAACTTTTTTTATTTATATTCTTTGACTCCCTGAATCCAAATATGATTTTTAAATTAAAAAAAAATTAATAGACACTATCTCAAAGATTTTAATAAAACTTTTTTTAAATATCAGAAAAAAATTTGTTAAAAAATTTCATGATTCATGATTGATACCAAATTAAAGCGTATGAAATACCCTTTAAAATGATCTATTACTCTTTAGGACTTATAGTACTGGATTTAGAATATATTTAATCCTCGAGCGCATATGCAAAAAAGCGACATTTTTCAATTTTCATAACTGTGTAGCGGAAAAACTGTAAGAGATAAAATCATATTTGGATTCAGGTAGTCAACGAATATAAATAAAAAAAGTTTCAATAAAATCGGGAGTGGTAAATTTGAAAACATTTTTTTTGTTGATTTGACTTGGAATTACCCATACGCGTTATGAAAAATTTATATTTTGTTCATAAAGTGAATTAAAAAAGTTTGGGGAAAAATTTCATGTTTAATTCATAATATGTATATGATAAAATTCTTGGGATCTAGGTATTATTTTTTTTTTTGTGTAAGCACAAGCGAGTAAGTATCATTTAGTTTAAAAAACCCTTTTATTTAAATTATGTATGTACATATGTATAAATAATGTTTGGTATCGTTTACAAAAATATTTTCGCGATATACCTAATTTTAGGGCTGACACTCTAGCTCCCCTTAACTTTAGAAGCCTGGCCGTCAAAAACTTCATTACGATATCTTTTGTGGTTCAGATGCTACCGAAAATAAAAACTTTTTAAACCACTGTGCAATGTAATAACAACAAATATGTATATTGTAAAAAAAACTCCCACGTTGTTAGCAAAAATATGTTTCTGCCTTTAGTTTCACACGTCACACGTAAATTCTTTTAACGTTTTTAGTTTTATGTCATTAAGAAATGAGAGCATTGTGAGGGTAAATTGTTGTAAACAAATAATACTCTTATGGCAATTACATCAATGTCTAATATTTCATTATTATCTCGTAGTTACTGTTTATCTACTGAGTTACTTATTGACACCAAATATAAATAATTAATTAGCAGCTTATTTTTTTTTCTTTTGCTTCATTTAAAGTGTGTAGGTAAGTAAATGTAATCGAAATCGAAATCGATACGTTCAGCTCTGATTCGCTCAAAAATGCTACAAATTTATAGTAAAAGATTAATAAATACAGGTTTTTTAAAAACACAAAAAAATCATCATAAGACAGATGACGTAGAGCAGTATGGCACCCTATTCCATTGGCGATGTGACTGTTTTATTATATGTATGTATATACATTAAAAAATGTTAACAATTACTATTATATTTCTATGTTTCCTATCATATTGCTTTTAGCGAATAAAATAACATACAAGGCATTTCTTGCGTCCATTAAAAACAATATACATACATACATACATACATACATACATACATACATACATACATACATACATACATACATATATTTAACTTGGAGGCTAAAAAGCTTTCTAACAGAATTTGAACAGAGATTGTTATACATACGCTCCAAGCTCAAAGCTTGCTCGGTGGATCAAATTACTTCCATTAGTTCTTACTGTGTTCAGTAATAACAGACAATATTGATTTTTTTATTATAAAAAAATAAAAATATTTCGTATGACAAATATTAATGAAAAACAAGCGATAAATCATTTATTATCGGATATATTTTTCATAATTTTTGGACTAAATTTCCATTATAATTTTTTGGACAATTTTTGATTTATGGTTTTTCATAGAACCATTTGGCATGCAGCCATTTAAACTAACCATGGCGATTTTTATATGCCCTTCGCCCCAGTAAAACTGAATAATGAATGAAAAACAATTTCCTATAAGAAATTTCTTCATACATATGTATTTATGTACATATAAATAATTTGCAAATATTGAACTCAATCTTTATACGGCAGATTGCATTTAGAAATACATCATTTTAATTTTTAGTGTTTGTGTTGATTAGTGTTGGTTTTTTGAATTTTTAGTGTTGCGATAAAACAGAATATTTATAATACAATGCAATCCGTAAGCAAATTCTCCAACTCTGCCTAACCTCACGGTGGTCTTACCACCAAGTGAAACTTAGGCGTAGACTAGCGTCCCCATTGTGTAGTATAACAACACTTTACGATTGCCACCAATCGCTTTTTGTGTGTGATACAGTCACAATGAGTAGCAATTTATATAATATGGCAAGCCTTTCCAAGGCAAGCCTAGATCCACATTATAACCTCTTGCTTAGGGGTTTGGAGACTATCCAAACTCCGTCTGTTGAGAGTGCAACAGCACACTTGATCGACCTTGCACCTGACCTACATAAAGCGATCTTAAACCACAACCACCTCGTGTACCCCCGAAGGGGACCTCACCAATAACCGGTCACAGGCTCTCTGTGGGGCCACCGATTCCCGTGGTACCAGTCCTTTGGGCACTGGTCGGGCCTCGAAGAGGACCCGTATGTTTTAACACACAGACCTTTTCTTCCAGATTTAGGCTCTAGTAACCCTAGCGTCTGGTGCCCCTATTTTCCCCGAGTGAACCGCGTCAAAGCATTTGCCATATTCCTGCAGTGACAATTGGAACTCCCGGGGGTAAAATATACGATAAAATATATTATACAATATCAATACAATATACAATACATATCTGCCTCCACCAGCGGACTAATGTATATATATATATATATATATATATATATATATATATATATATATATATATATATATATATATATATATAGCTGTGCCCGCCACACTCGAGTCGTAGTATTCATACCAAATTTCAAAAATTAACTCTAAATAACAAAAATAATGTAATCACATAATTACCTAAGTATGTATTTCAAAAATAATCAAATTATAAAACACATACGCGACTTAAAAAAAAAATACAAATTTTATTCAATTGGCTAATTGGCAGTAAGTAGTTCATATGTTTTTAGCGCCATCTGTGTTTAAATATGAAAAATTAAAGGTGCCGTGCTGTACTAAGCAGTACTTAAAACCTCCTTAAAATATGCTATATATCAATTTATGTACTTTTTTACTTTATAAAAAATAAAGTATTCATAACCGGTTCGTTCAACTGCGTACTTTTTCTCAACTTTCTCTTGGAAATAAGATAGTTTTGCAGAAAAAAAAGTATCCTATATTGTGACCAGGATACTTAGGTACCTTCTCAAAAAATCTTTTTAAAATCCATCCAGTAGATTTTACGTGATGCGATCGTAAATGAAAAGCAGACAGACAGAGAGACGGAAATGAGTTACTACTTTATGATAAATAATTTATATTTGGAAAACAAGGAATTCTAAAAAAAAACTCTAGTTCTGTTCTTGATATCTCGAAATTGAAATATTTATTATATTGATTGCTGAATGTTGATCACACAAAAGTAACATGGGAAAGTTGTTTACAAAATAATGCTGAAAGTTCTTATAAAAAGAGTTGTGAGTTGAGGGCTCATTAAAATCAAGCCAGTGACATACATATGTATCTAATATAAATTTTCGATGTACCACATATTATTGAATATTTAACTCGAATATAACACAATGTTCCTGATTTTAATTATTATCAGTTAAGCAAGTTCGTTGCCAGAATGTAGAAAAAAAAACATTTTTTAAAACGTAAATATTTTTCTTGTGAACCTAAAATAAGATTTATTGCAATTTCATCATCCATTTCATGTTAAAATAAGCCAATAAAGGTTTAAACAGCTTGTCAAAAATATTAAAAATGTTTTATTAGCTGCAATTTTGAATGTTTCAGAACCACATTTGAAAAAAATGTATTTTTTATCAAATACATTTCAAATCAAAAATTATGTTGTAAATATTTTCATAATTTTTTTTTTTGTTTTGGTTGTTGGAATTTATTTTTTAAAGGTTTAATTTTTGATTAAGTTAAACGCCACTTTTAATTAACTATACAAATATTAGTAGTAACTCATTTCCTGTCTGTTTTTCTTTTTTTGTGTTTGCATCACGTAAAAACTACTGGATGGATTTTAACAAAATTTTGTGAAGAGGTACCTTAGTATCCGATTATTCCGATGTAGGACATTTTTTTTTTCACAAAAATATCCTATTTTCAAGATAAAGTGGAGTAAAAGCAGTGAAAATACCCCGATTTTTTTTACCGATTTAAAGGTACTGCATACTTTAAGCCATCTTTTATTTTTGAAAACAGTATATTTTAAGCAATGTTGCACAACAGGTGGCACTGTTTTAAAATAAAAAGTTACTCATTTCCTGTCTGTATTTTACAGACTTTACAATACTTTTAGAATTTTATATAAATTATAGAATGTTATCCAGGGATAGGAACCCTTTATAAAGTATATACGTAAGAGTCTTAAAATTTGGTTTGGATTACTTTTAAAGCAAAATCCAACAAAATATTGTCAGAAAGCACACAACATGTGTGGGCACAGCTAGTCATTTTATAAAATTACGTGCATGTGAAAATGAAATGGAAATAATCGATGTTTATTTATTTTTCACTGATAATTAATATTTAATTAATTATTTATTGTAAATGATTACGGAATAATGCTTAATAAGGAAAGCAATAATAATAATAGTCTCCAATGAACCATAACGAAGTCAAATTTGATTTGGGCAGATTTTAATGAACTTGAAATATAAACACATTATTCGGGGGGATAAAGCAGGAATGTTATTGAAAAGTGCACAATTATAATTATTTAACAATTAATATAAGATAAATACGTACATACATAGATATTCAGTCAGTTTTATTATTATACACTTCACCAAAGGTGGAGCCCATAAAGTATATAAATTTTTTATCCTTATGCATAGAGAAGTTAATTGAGCGCTGTACGTCTGTCGGTCTGTGTTCGGATTGAAATAAAATTTTCCAGGCTGCGGGCAAAAAACTACACCGAAATATATTTTTTCACATTGTTTTTATTTTTTTCGGTTATAAAAATTCTCTTTTGCTTTTTTTATTGCATAAATATTAGACCGCGACCAGTAGATCGTAGTTGACACAGTGCATACAGATCTCGCGGGTTCAATAGCCCCTGTGAGGGGCGATTTTTGTTTGTCTTTAGGTTGTTAGGATTTTCTGATTTGATTTGTATTTAAGGCCTTTATACAAAGCAATGCACAAGGAGGTAATCGATATACCCAGAGGGTGCCCACTGGGAACCAGGAACAGTTAATAGGTACCTTGGGTCTTTAGTCTGACCATTCTAAAGCAATAAAGATTGCAGGAAGTTCCTAACTTTTACAAAAAAATTATTACAAAAAATTATCGATAACATTTTACAAAATATTTTCGATAAAATTGTTACAAAAAGTTTTCGATAAAACTGTTCCAAAAAATTTTTGATAAAATTTTTACAAAAAATTATCAATAAAATATTATGAATATTAAAAAAAAATTGTAAAATTTTTACAAAAAATTTCGATATAATTTTTACAAAAAATTTCGATAAAATTTTTACAAAAAATTTCGATAAAATTTTTACAAAAACTTTCTATTAAATCTTTACAAAATAATTTCGGTCAAATTTTTACAAAATAATATCGGTAAAATTTTTACAAAAAACTTCTGATAAAATTTTTAGAAGAGAAAATTAAAGAATTGTTTTACAAAAAATTTTCGATAAAAAAATCTATAAAATTTTAAAAAATATTTTCGATAAAATTTTTCCAAAAATATTTGTACAAAACATTTTGATTATAATTTTACAAAAAAAAATTTAGGAAAAATTAAAAAAAAATATTCGGTAAAATTTTTACCAAAACATTCGAGAAAATTAAAAAAAAAAATTTTTTGATAAAACTTTCCAAAAAAATTTTCATTAAAATTTTACAAAAAAATTTTCGATAAAATTTTCGATAAAATTTTCGATAAAATTTTTAATAAAATTTTACAAAAAATTTTCGATAAAATTTTCGATAAAATTTACGATAAAATTTTTAATAAAATTTTACAAAATATTTTCTATAAAATTTTACAAAATATTTTCTATAAAATTTTACAAAAAATTTTCTATGAAATTTTACAAAAAATTTTCTATGAAATTTTACAAAAAATTTTCTATAAAATTTTACAAAAAATTTTCTATAAAATTTTACAAAAAATTTTCTATAAAATTTTACAAAAAATTTTCTATAAAATTCTATAAAGTTTTACAAAAAATTTTCTATAAAATTCTATAAAGTTTTACAAAAAATTTTCTATAAAATTCTATAAAGTTTTACAAAAAATTTTCTATAAAATTCTATAAAGTTTTACAAAAAATTTTCTATAAAATTCTATAAAATTTTACAAAAAATTTTCTATAAAATTCTATAAAATTTTACAAAAAATTTTCTATAAAATTCTATAAAATTTTACAAAAAATTTTCTATAAAATTCTATAAAATTTTACAAAAAATTTTCAATAAAATTCTATAAAATTTTACAAAAAATTTTCTATAAAATTCTATAAAATTTTACAAAAAATTTTCTATAAAATTCTATAAAATTTTACAAAAAATTTTCTATAAAATTCTATAAAATTTTACAAAAAATTTTCTATAAAATTCTATAAAATTTTACAAAAAATTTTCTATAAAATTCTATAAAATTTTACAAAAAAATTTTCTATAAAATTCTATAAAATTTTACAAAAAAATTTTCTATAAAATTCTATAAAATTTTACAAAAAAATTTTCTATAAAATTCTATAAAATTTTACAAAAAAATTTTCTATAAAATTCTATAAAATTTTACAAAAAAATTTTCTATAAAATTCTATAAAATTTTACAAAAAAATTTTCTATAAAATTCTATAAAATTTTACAAAAAAATTTTCTATAAAATTCTATAAAATTTTACAAAAAAATTTTCTATAAAATTCTATAAAATTTTCTATAAAATTCTATAAAATTTTACAAAAAAATTTTCTATAAAATTCTATAAAATTTTACAAAAAAATTTTCTATAAAATTCTATAAAATTTTACAAAAAAATTTTCTATAAAATTCTATAAAATTTTACAAAAAAAATTTTCTATAAAATTCTATAAAATTTTACAAAAAAAATTTCTATAAAATTCTATAAAATTTTACAAAAAAAATTTCTATAAAATTCTATAAAATTTTACAAAAAAATTTTCTATAAAATTCTATAAAATTTTACAAAAAAATTTTCTATAAAATTCTATAAAATTTTACAAAAAAATTTTCTATAAAATTCTATAAAATTTTACAAAAAAATTTTCTATAAAATTCTATAAAATTTTACAAAAAATTTTCTATAAAATTCTATAAAATTTTACAAAAAATTTTCTATAAAATTCTATAAAATTTTACAAAAAATTTTCTATAAAATTCTATAAAATTTTACAAAAAATTTTCTATAAAATTCTATAAAATTTTACATAAAATTTTCTATAAAATTCTATAAAATTTTAAAAAAAATTTTCTATAAAATTCTATAAAATTTTACAAAAAATTTTCTATTAAATTCTATAAAATTTTACAAAAAATTTTCTATTAAATTCTATAAAATTTTACAAAAAATTTTCTATAAAATTTTACAAAAAATTTTCTATAAAATTTTACAAAAAATTTTCTATAAAATTTTACAAAAAATTTTCTATAAAATTTTACAAAAAATTTTCTATAAAATTTTACAAAAAATTTTCTATAAAATTTTACAAAAAATTTTCTATAAAATTTTACAAAAAATTTTCTATAAAATTTTACAAAAAATTTTCTATAAAATTTTACAAAAAATTTTCTATAAAATTTTACAAAAAATTTTCTATAAAATTTTACAAAAAATTTTCTATAAAATTTTACAAAAAATTTTCTATAAAATTTTACAAAAAATTTTCTATAAAATTTTACAAAAAATTTTCTATAAAATTTTACAAAAAATTTTCTATAAAATTTTACAAAAAATTTTCTATAAAATTTTACAAAAAATTTTCTATAAAATTTTACAAAAAATTTTCTATAAAATTTTACAAAAAATTTTCTATAAAATTCTATAAAATTTTACAAAAAATTTTCTATAAAATTCTATAAAATTTTACAAAAAATTTTCTATAAAATTCTATAAAATATTACAAAAAATTTTCTATAAAATTCTATAAAATTTTACAAAAAATTTTCTATAAAATTCTATAAAATTTTACAAAAAATTTTCTATAAAATTCTATAAAATTTTACAAAAAATTTTCTATAAAATTCTATAAAATTTTACAAAAAATTTTCTATAAAATTCTATAAAATTTTACAAAAAATTTTCTATAAAATTCTATAAAATTTTACAAAAAATTTTTTATAAAATTCTATAAAATTTTACAAAAAATTTTCTATAAAATTCTATAAAATTTTACAAAAAATTTTCTATAAAATTCTATAAAATTTTACAAAAAATTTTCGATAAAATTTTACAAAAAATTTTCGATAAAATTTTACAAAAAATTTTCGATAAAATTTTACAAAAAATTTTCGATAAAATTTTACAAAAAATTTTCGATAAAATTTTACAAAAAATTTTCGATAAAATTTTACAAAAAATTTTCGATAAAATTTTACAAAAAATTTTCGATAAAATTTTACAAAAAATTTTCGATAAAATTTTACAAAAAATTTTCGATAAAATTTTACAAAAAATTTTCTATAAAATTTTTACATAAAAATTTCGATAAAATTTCTACAAAAAATTTCGATAAAACTTTTACAAAAATTTCGATAAAATGTTTACAAAAAATTTCGATAAAATTTTTACAAAAAAATTTGATAAAATTTTTACAAAAAATTTTGATAAAATTTTTACAAAACATTTTCGTTAATATTTTTACACAAAAAATTTCTATATCTTTATATTATATTTGTAATAATGAAGTTGAAAATCAAAAAGAGTAAAAGCCGAATGTATATAGTTATTATTATTGTGAAATTGGAAAACATAACAGTGGGGCAGAATCAAAATAAAAATGGACTCAACCATTTGTAAAGGGCTAAGCCAATTTATCCAAAATTTGAAACAAAAATTTAAGAAATTCAAAACTCTAAAAGAATTTCCAGGGGCGAGGTAGAGTAGGTACTACTCTACTATGGTCATGCCTAATTTTGGATCAATCGGCTTAGCCCTGTGTTGTATTTTTTTCAAAATATTTTGCTTCTGCCCCACTGTGCAAAGTAAGGGAATATTTAACATCACTATAGTGAAGGATATATAAGATTCGGCATGACCGAACAAAGCACACTTAATTGTGTTTTTGTCTGTTTTATTTATTAAATGGTCGGATGAAACCATATAACCATAAACTACGCTAAGCTGAATTTAGCGTAGTTTATGCCATTGAAACCAATGTGTATATCGGGTTTTAGGATTTTTAAATTATGGTGTGGCCACCGCAAACTCCCCATCTTAGTCCAAATGTATGGGCCTATTGTGAATTACAGCTGCCTTAGTGCTAGTTATACTTTACCAGGTATTACTCTATACCAGGAAATCGTCGTCAAAGTAAAATATTAATAAATGGTTATACAGCTTGAAAATGTGCCTTTTTAACAACAAAACTAAATACCTACTTGACTTCTAAATTAATATTAAATACTAATTTAAATAAATTTTAGTTGAATAAATTGTTTTATTTTTTTTTTTCTAATTAAGTATATAATTGAATTAATTAAATAATCAATTAAATTTCAGTTGAAATCAAAAATTTTCTTATTTGTAGCAACAACTGTGTAAAATGTGTCAATCAATGTCAAATAGAACAAATGAGTTAGAAAAAGCAAATTGGAAACATGAGTCAATAGCCGTATAAAAAAATATATAATTTTTAAATACTTAAGTTTAAAATAAATTTGTTTTTAGTACTTAAGGAAGGTCGATATAATTATTTTAAATAGTTCTTAATTTAGTCAGTAAATACCATAACAAAAACGTAGCGGTATCATTTTTTGAACTATTGATTCACTTTTGCACTATACTGTATATTAGATTAAATGAAACTAAAAATATATAAAAAATAATTGTTTCTATAGACCAATATAGTTACATATGTGATCGTTAAACCTTAAACAAGAAAATAATTAACAGAACAAGTCTTTTGACTTCAAATACAAATGCGGTACTTAAAGACTGTCACTCTCATCTAAAACGTTATCGAATATTTCAAAGCTTTTCTATTTCACATGATTTCTATGTAATGAAAACGTTCGTTAGTGTTAAGAAAGTAATATTATAAACTTTGTGGTTTTTTCTAAAAGGTCTATAGTCAATTGATAATTTAATTCAAAGTTAAACATAATTAAATGATGTTACGTTAAGTAAAATAATCTTTTTTATATTTGCCTCTGAAATAGGCATTCCATTGGTTTCGTCTTGTGGTTAGTTATAATTAAGACCTTATTTTGTAAAATATAACGGTATATTTAATAAAGGTCTGTTATCAAAAAAAAAAAATAAATCGAACTAAACAACCTGGTCATAAGGCCTTGTTTGCGGAACGTTACATTACGGAACATAACAGCCAAAACTAAATAAGAGCGTCAAGTGCTATCTATCAAAGATTCTCATGTACATGCAAAATGTTAAAAGCAAACCCAAATAGCTAACACCACATAAAGGCCGGCTGAGTAATCTATATACATATAATAAAATAGTAACTCTTTCCCGACTGTCTGTCTATTTTTCATTTGCGTTCGCATCACGTAAAAACTGCTGGATGGCTTTTAACAAAATTTTGTGGGGGGGTACCTTAGTACCCTGATTCCAATATAGGATACATTCTTCCGAAAAAAAATATCTTTTTTATATCTATTTCCAAAAGAAAGTGGAGAAAAATCAGTGAAAGTACACGATTTTTTTACCGATTTAAAGGTACTGCATACTAGAAGGCATCTTTTATTTTTGAAAGCGGGGTAATTTAAACACAGTTACACAACAGATGGTGCTGTTTTAAAATAAAGAAAAAATAAATTAAAAGCGGGGTATTTCAAACACGGTTGGGCAATAGATGGCGCTGTTTTAAAATAATAACAAAATATGAATAACTTGCTGCCAAATAGCCAATTGATTTATAAAATTTGTATTTGATTTGTACATTGTTATTAAAATACATCTTTTACAGAGCTTTACAATAATTTTTAGAATTTTAGAATTTGAAATTAATTTTAGAATTTTATTTAGGGATAGGTACCTTTATATAAAGTAAATACGTAAGTTCCTTAAAATTTGGTGTGGTTTACTTTTAAAACAAAATCGAACGAAATATTGTTAGGACGCACACAACGTGTGTGGGCACACCTAGTTGTACATTAATGTTACATATGTATATGATTTCCCACCAAAATAAAAGGACAAACTACGCCAGTTTTTGTTTAAAAATAATGATTCTCTTATTTAGTAGTGTGAGGAATTTTGTAGTTTTTGGGTACCTTAAGCCACAAAGAACAACAGTTTTCATGTGTTACGTTGAAGAATCACAAAACAGACAGCAATGTATTTAAAGAGCTTGAAATGCATCAAAATCTGCTTATCCGTAACATTAGCAACCAAGAAAATTACCTTTTTGGTCTAGCACTGCTAACCTGTTTTTTTAGATATAAGTATTTACTTGTGTTTATTTTAAATACATGCTGAAGATGCTATTATAATGTTAAAAATACTAATTTTCTTCATTTATTTGAAAAAGGCAATTAGCGACAGGTAATGACAAAAACATCTTTAAAGAACCGAGGTCAAATAATTTTTGCAAAAAAACCGACTTCAAAACAGATAGAAGGGCACCAATTCTAAACTAAAAATGTAAGAAGTAATCTGTAAGAATTAGATTTAAACCAAATAAAAGATTCGCCAAAATTAGAGGGAAAAAAAAATAAAGAATGTCAAGCCTCTCCCTATTACTGTTCAAAAGTTAAGCTATTTTCACCAGTATCTGTCTTGTATGGGGACACCATTCAAGCCTCTGTCAAAGATAGGGACACACAGATCAAATAACATCACCTATTCGGACACCCTTTAATTTACAATGTTAAATTAAAGACCTGTTGTTATAGAGGACTTGGCCACAAAGATTCTTTGTAAATTTCAACTATCTGTCTATAACGGTTAAAAAGTTTAACCATATATATCAAATTACATGAAATATTGGGACACCCTTTACATTATAATTCCAAATATTTATACCAGAGAAAGTAGTGGATATTCTGCCTAATTTTCAAGTGTTTGTGTTTAACGGTTCAAAAGATAGGGTCATATAGATCAAATTACGTAATTTATGGGGACACCCTTTAATTTCTAACTTCAAATTGTATACTTGCTGTAGTGGACTTTGCAATACACGTTCCTTGTAAATTTCAGCTGTCTGTCTTTAACAGTTCAAAAGTTTGGCCACATACATAGAATTACATTAACTATTGGGACACCCTTTTAGTTCCAAATTCAAAATTTTATACTTTTCGTTATAGCTGACTTAGCACTACAGGTTCTTTGTAAATTTCAGCGGTCTGTGAACAACTACTCAAAAGTTTGGCCATATACATCAAATTAAATGAACTATTGGAGCACCCTTTAATTTAAAAATTTGAATATTTATACATTTTATTATAACGGTCATAGTAATCGACATTCTGTAAAATTTTCAAGGTTTTGTCTATAACGGTTTAAAAGATAGACCCAAATAGGTCAAATTATGTCACCTATGGGGACACCCTTTAAATTTTAAATTTATTTTTTTATTAATTTCTGCTGTTGGGAGCTATAGCGGCACGCAATTTTTTAAAATTTTAATTTGCTGCCATTTACGGTTCTTAATGCACGTAAAAAACATGTATGTTGTATGGGGACACCCTTTAATTTTTAATATAATGAACTGTTTTTAAAACGAGACCAACCTGAAAGCATAACCTTTCAAATAAAGAAAAAAATTTTAAAATCGGTTCAGAAATGGCTGAGTTCTGCGGTTACATACATAAAAAAAGCAACATTCAGACGAATAGATAATCTCCTTCTTTTTTGAAGTCGGTTAAACAGAGACCTTTACTACAGCTCATATTAGATTAAATTGAAACATTTAAATTTAAATAAATTTTAAATACATATATAATTAAGAGCACGTATATTTAGTATATTTATTTAAGATACTTTTCAACTTTTGGATGTTCTCAGCATTTCTTATTATGATCTCATCTAAATGGTTTCCGTTTACATAAAAAAAACAGAAAGTTTCTAAAGCAAAAGACACAAGATTCTAAATAGCCGAATATGCGAACCCTCATAGATAGGAAGTTGTCTTATCACCTAATTTACTTACATATACAAACGGAATGATCAGTGTGTGGGCCCACATACGTTGTGTGCGTTCTGACAATATTTTGTTCGATTTTTCTTTGATCCACACCAAATGTTAAGATTCTTAGGTATTTACTTTATATAAAGCCTTACGTATTTACTTTATATACCCATCCCTGGATAAAATTCTAAAAATTATTGTAAAGCTCTGTAAAAGGTGTTTGAAGTATTTTAATAACAAAGTAATTCCTCAAAGTAAAAATACAAATCAAATACAAATTTTATACAATTGACTATTTGGCAGTAATTCATATTTTGTCATTATCATTGGGCAACCGTGTTAAAATATCCCGCTTTCAATACATATTTTGTCATTATTTTAAAACAGTGCCATCTGTTGGGCAACTGTGTTTAAAATATCCCGCTTTCAATTTATATTTTTGCCATAAAAGATGCCTTAAAGTGTGAAGTATCCTTAAACTGGTAAAAAAAATCGCGTTCTTTCGCTGCTTTTTCTCCACTTTCTCTTGGAAATAAGATATTTTTGCAGAAAAAAAGTATCTCATATTGGAGTCAGAGTACCAAGTTACCTCCTCAATTTTGTTAAAATCCATCTAGTATTTTTCACGTAATGCGAACACAGAAAGAAAGACAGACAGACAGACAGAAATGAAGGAGTTACTGTTTTATTATATGTATAGATAATTAACGTCGTAATTATCATTATTGTTGTAATGCTGGAGTGTATTTAGTTACACTACGTAGTAAGACTAAAAATGAGATGTCTCAAATAAGTAATGAATTGAGATAACGAACTGTAAATTTGAGTAAGAAAATAAGTGAATGAACGACTGATAACATGGCTGCCACACTAAAATATTAAATGGAAGATTAATATCATATTAAGATTATTTTTTTTATTTGTATAGAAAGTAATCAAAAAAACTAAATTGCTAAACATACAAATTTTCTAGACATAAGCGAAATAATTAAATTTTAAACCCATGAGTGGTGAAAACCAAGTAGGATTGAAAACCAGATTACGCCATCCAAAAAATAAAATTGAAATTTTCTGCACATGTCGGCCTAATGATGTCACCAAACTGGCTTCCTATTTATTGGCTAATAATTTTGATTGTGAGTATAATTCTAAATAATAAGAATATAAATTATGAGAGTTTTTTTGCAGGGTTGCCAACCCTGGCAACTTTACATTGGCCAAAAACCATCATCTTAAATGGAAAAACATGCGCCTGGCGTAATCTTGTTTTCTATCATTCTTAGTGGAAAATACGTTAACATTACCGATGATTGATGACTTTGTCCATTTTGTGGTGCTAATAATAATTATTTCTTTTACTCTTAACGATTATCGAAACACCTTTACATCTAGAAAAACTCACTGTTTGGAGAGCTTTATGGGCCGGTGGGTTTATTGTTCCATGTATTCACAAATAACGATGGCCAGAACGTTACAGTTAATGAAGAGTGGTTATAGACATGCTTCCTTACCGCACACAGAGCGGGACACAATCAATTTATTGAGAAAACATTTGGCGAACGAACAATTTCAAGAAAACAGTCTCTTAACTGGCCATCTCGTGCATTTTATTTGAAGCCATTAGATTTTATACTCTAGCGATACGTTAAAACCTTTCTGACAAACTAAAAGCGATCGAACAGTTGGAAGCTAATATTCGACTTGTTATTGCCGAAATACATGGTCTGTTCAAAAGAAAAGGACAAAATTTTGAATTTTCGCGGGCTGTGTACATTCGATTATCGATTTTTTTTTATGTTGGTACACATGTGTTAGTCATATGTTGGCATTATCAGCCAGATTGCATTAGAAGATTGTTGTTGACAACTAAAAAGGTTAATCACGTTTAATAAAATATCGAAGCGATAAATATAAAAAAAAAAAAATCATAAATTTATTATTTAGGCTTAAGTTCTTAATTATAAAGAGATAAAGAAAAATTAGACACGAATTATATATATATATATATGAAGATGGACGTAGCTGTCTAAAAAAATCTGTCTAGAAAATGGTGTCTAACTTTTCTTTATCTCTTTATAATTAAGAACTTAAGCCTAAATAATAAATTTAAAAATAGTTCAAATAAAATAAAAAATTCATATAAAAAATTTTTTCTCAAAGTCAAAACACAAGCCCTGCTCTGGAAAAATATTTATTTTTATTTTTTTAAGTAACGCTCTGGCAATTAATCCTATATTTGTCGTTATACTTCCTTGAGAAAAGGATAGGAGTAGATAAGACAGGCGTGATAGTAAAGCATTAACACTGCAATTGGAGTAGTAATTTTCAAGCTATCATAGCCAATTTATAACTATTTTACTTCTCCGGCGATTTAGTGCTATGTGGTAATACCAGCGATGGAGGGCGCTGTGATGTGCATTATTATAAGGAGAATTAATACATATGAGAAAAATTGATGTTGCCACTGCTTAGTATTGAGCTGCAGCACCCTTGTTTTGTATTGAATTTGATTATAGCAAATCAAAGAATTTTAAAGACTTATAAAATTATTTAATTAAAAAAACTACTTAGCCGCACAACTCCGCACAGAACTGAAACCAGGGAAGTTTTCTTCATGCGATTACTGTTCACTAAACAGATATGTTTACAATTATTGTAAGCAGTTGTCACGACGGTCTTATATATTTGTAGTCCTACATGTGGGAAATATAGCGTCCTTAGGTGCCATTCGATACGTAACGAACAATTCTTGCAGCAGGGCTGAGAGTTTAAATACTATCACCATCACTCTATCAACGGTTTTAGTTGCTGTAAACCACACCCAAAACGATAGCGGCCTACTGGATCCTTTGTTTTAAGTGTACAAAATTAATGGTTGGATGCAGTTTCTTTAATACAAAATATTATGACATCAGTGTGGTGGACTGCAAACAGTCAGCCAAACATCCATATGTCAATGAAATTCAATAACCGCGCAAAAACCGCTAATGTACGTGAAAGTATGCAGTATAAACCATACCGCGTACAACATTTGGTCCTTTTTAGATATGGGCGGTGGATCTAAATTATATACCATTAATTTAGGTGAGCGGCATCACATCACGAACGTGCGATTTTAATCCGTCAGACTTTTTACTGTCAATAAGTTACAAACATCTAGTGTGTTCCATACAACCTTTACAAATAAAGCCTGGATATTTGAAATTCCTCTCAAATAACTCAATTTGCTTCTTTTAGTGCACGTTCCCATTGTAGAACTCTTTGTACCGTCACAAGTTTTTGACCATACACAAGTAAAGATTATCTTCCCCATTCTGTTTAATCAATAAATATTTGTCTAGCAACACAGACAACATATTTTAACTTACGAGTTCTTGGAACTAAATACTGCTGCACTAGATAATAACGATCACATTGTGTTCTCATTTGCTTTACAGCGGCCAAGCGCATCTTTTAAGAGATGAAACGCAATCGGAATTTAATTTTGAAGTGTTTGAAGCAAACATATTAAATTACGCTCATTATCTGAATACTCTTTACAAAATAACAAACAACAATATGAACGTCTAGTAAAAGCCTTATAAATAGATTAAAGAGGCAGCTTGCAAACATCATTCAGTGCCTGATAATCAAACTGTGCGTACGACAAAATAAACAGCAATAATTTTTTGAATTATTTATAAAAAAAAAAAAAATCAAAGATTAAATTACGATTAAATATTTGTATCGTTCTAATAACTAAGAAAAACGTGCATTTAAATCAAGTTGATAAAAAATTAATATAAACAAACATTAAAACTATAAAAAAGTGCTTTGGTGCGTAACAAAACTTGTGCAACTTACAATATGACCACCTCAATTACGAATCTCCTACAAGCCTTACGAATTGTACCCAATGCGGTAAAACAAAAGAAAACTCAACAGCCTCCATTAAAAATACTTACAACACAAACAACAACTTTACCTGTTATATCTCTGGATGCTGTGGCCCATCACGATGACTATTGCGATTGTTGGGTTGTAATCTACGATCGTGTGTATGATGTAACCAGTTTCATACACGATCATCCTGGTGGTGCTGATGTTATAATGGATTATGCGGGTCGCGATGCCACGTTAGCTTTTCATGGTACGGGCCATTCTCGTGATGCCATTGCATTGATGCGTGATTATTTGATTGGAGAACTTCCCGAACAGGAAAAAATATTTCGCTGTACAAACGGACAAGTTATAAAGACTGGTATACCAGAATAGATTAGATTTAAAAAGAACTCAGCTAACATCAGAAAAGTTTTAAAGTCTTTAGTATTTTGAACCTTAATTGCCGTATTGGGTAAAAGTGTCACTTAAGTCTTAAGGTAATAACAGACGGTGCAAATATTTAACGATATAAATGTATGATATTTCGCACACTAAGTCATAATCAGTCTAAACTCAAAATTCACAAATGTTTAAGACAGCCAAAAAGAAAAGATGACAAATTTTTTTTTATAAATTTTGACTTGTGACTGTTTATGAATTAGTGTGCCATATATTAATAAATTATAGTGAAATAATGTTATAATATTTTATAATAAAAAGTAATCAAACTTAAAAAAATATACTTAAACCAAAAAAAGAGTGTACAATAAAACATTTGCACCGCCTGATCTTCGACTTGGTGTTTTTTAACGAATGCATTTCTTGTCAATTCCTAGTTGTTCCTTTATGCGAATTAATTTAAATAATTTTTGTTTGATGTAAGATTATGTTATTTTATTTATAAACTTTTTCTATCGTATTATTAATGTCTCTAGTTTAAAATCAAAATGATCTACTTCGTACTTATTATATGCAATTGTACATAATAAATTATTTTACTTTAATTTTTATATTTATAAAAAATGTTTTTATAAGATGATTTATTTATATATTTAATTTAATACATTTATAGTGTAAAAAAACGCAAACTTATAACAAGTAGCCGAAATAAAAGTATATTTTAAAAAATTAAATATAGTGAAATAAACTTCATTGTTTTATTTTTTGTATGTTATGGCTTTATAACAAACTTGCTGTATCCTCCACGTCGTAGGCATCCTGACAATGTTTTTTCGATTTGGTTTTGAGAGAAATCCACACCAAATTTTAAGACTTTTATAGTGCTTCACTTATGGATTATGCATTTTATTTAAATAAAGGTACCCATCCCTGGGTAATTACTCAGGAACAAAGGCTTTATATAAAATTCTAAAATGTATAGAAAATTCTAAAACTATTGTAGAGTTCTGTAAATACTGTCTAAAATATCCCGTTTTCAAAAATTGAAAGTGCTGTCAAGTTTGCAGAGACTAAAAAATCGATAAAATTTCACACCAGTCGTAAAGTAGCTCTGGGAATACGTGCGTGCCTCATTGTCATTAAAGTGAATCAGGCCGTCCTTGTTGCTCGGCCTTCGAGTGGTTTTTGTCTCGTTCTCGCACTGGCTGATTGGCGTCCTCGAATAGCTGTACTATGTTACTGTTATTGGTGGTTGCTTAATCAAACCCGTGTAATCGTTTGGTTATCGTATATAACCTAGAAATTTCAATAAGTCGGACATTGGTGGAGCACCATTTTAAAAACTCAACTGTTAACTGGAGGAGCATCATTAAACTCAATTTTTAACTGGAGGAGAACAAAAAAACTCAACTTTTCACTGGACGAGCACCATTAATCTCTTAGTTTTTTACCTAGCTGAATTTGGAGTCTCACTTGCTATACGTTGGTATAGATCGCGCTGCAGATTTTGGAGGAAGCTGAGGCAATCACACTCTGGCGCTTTAGTTTCGTAATTTGCCATTTCTCTTGGCAATGACATATTTTTTCGGAAAGAAGGTATCCTATATTTGAACTGAGATACTAAGGTGACTTCTTTCAAAATTTAAATTAAGTTCACCACTTCAACGCTACTTCATCAGCGTCCTGATAATATTTTGTTCCATTTTGCTTTATAAATAATCAAAACTTTTATATGTGCAATAGGTATGTTAGATACATACCTATATGCAGCAGTGTTTTAGTTCTCTAAAATTGTTATAGACTTCTGCAAATAATGGTAATAATGAAAAAGTGCTGCCTAGTTTGCCGTGCATTTAAATCAGTAAACTTACGTATTTCTACTGATTTATTTCTATTTTTTCTTGGAAATAGGATATTTTTGCTTAAAAAGCTATTCTATATTTTAACCAAGATAATATGGTATCTAACAAAATTTTTATTAATTATAATTCATTTAGTTGTCCAGAAATTGGTGTTTTGTATTCCATATCGATTAATGCCTGCATGTACAGATACAGTCCAATTACCCACATACGTTGTGTGCATCCTGACAATATTTTGTTTGATTTTGCTTTCAAATTAATCCACACCAACTTTTAAGACTCTTACGTATTTACTTTTTATAAATATACCCATCCCTGCATAAAATTCTAAAATTTATAAAAATTCTAAAAATTATTGTAAAGCTCTCTAAAGACAGAGAGGAAATAAGCTACTCATTATTTTAAAACAGCGTCATCTGTTACGCAACATTGCTTAAAATATACTGCTTTCAAAAATAAGAGATGCCTTAAAGTATGCAGTACCTTTAAATCGTTAATAAAATCGTAGTGAAACTGCCTTTTTTCCACTTTCTCTTGGAAATTATATATTTTTGCGAATAAAAGTATCCTATATTGGAATCAGGATACTTAAGTCCTTCTCACAAAATTTTGTTAAAATCCATGCAGTAGTTTTTACGTGATGCGAACACAAAAAAAGAAATACAGACAGGCAGGAAATGAGTTACTATTTTATTATCTTTATAGATATAGATAACAAATATTCACATTATTTCTGGAACAAGATTTTATTTATGTGATTTTGGCGGCGATTTTTTTGTTAACAGTTTCTAGCTCTAGATCACGTAGGGCTCGGATGATATTAGCCTCAAGGGTGTTAAGCGCTTTTGGATTATTTGCATAGCATCGATATATAACGGCATCTCACAAGAAGGAGCCTGGCGATGTCCATTGACTGCCTTGATAATACAATTTCTTACCTTTGTGCGCTACCAATCGATTGCTTGGCTAGCTGTTTGACAGGAAGTGCGATGCTGCTGAAGGCAAAGATTATCAAAGTTATGATGGCATCATGGTTCTGTAGATCTCGCCGTTGACAAAAATTGGATTTCCAGAAGAATTTTTAAATAAAATGGGCCAAAAATCTACTCTAAACTCTCACTCTCTGTGGACAAATTGGCTTTTAGACAAGGCCGATGCCCATTTGAGTCAATTTTGGTTATTCCAGCAGCATTTTGAAATCAAATAAGCTTAAAATCTACTCTAAACTGACAGTCTCTGCAGATGTATTGGCTTTTCGGCAAAGACGTTTTGGTTTTCCTATTCCCTGATGCGACAATTTTAGTTGTTGACATAACCGCCGAGATGAAAGTTTCACCAGTCTGAAAATGTGACCTTTCGGACAAATTCGGTGTTTGGTTAAAGCTCCATAAGGCCCAAACTGAGAAGCCGTTATTATATAGATGGTCGTTTGCTCTCAGTTGCTGAGTTATTTGGTCCTTGTAAGCAAATAATCTGAGATTCTTGTGTAAAGTTCCCATTATGCTGGTGCTTTAATGCCGAGTTACTCAGACCTATGGCGAGTCGACGTTATTGCATTGAGTTCCACACTTTAGGCAACATCAGCCATATTATCGTCGTTACGATCGACGTTACGACGACGGGAATCATAAGTGTTGCCCAAAAACAAACCAAACTCACAAACTTTTTGCAAAAAATTGCCAACAACAATCGTGATCGATAGATTCCTATATTGGACTCAGGATACTAAGGTACCTCCTTACAAAATTTTGTTAAAATTCATTCAGTAGTTTTTACGTGATGCGAACACGGACAGGCAGACAGGAAATGTGTTACTATTTCATTATATGTATAGATATAAACACCTATTTTTAAGGTTTACAAAATCAGTCAATAAAAGTACTCACATTAGTGAACAACAACAGCTCCACCTATCGGATTTCATCTATGAAGTATTTTACCGAGGGTACACCAAGAAAAAATTTAATTGAAATCGATGGGCAGTTTGAAGCAGAGTACGAAAATGAACAAATCTAATGTTTGCTTTGGTTTTTTTGTATTATTTACAGTGAGTAAAACAAAAATAAAAAAGATACTTTGTTTTCGGTCGTAAACACAAATTGTACATTAATTAAAAAGTAGCCAGGTAGAAAAGAAAACAATGAGAATATAACCATATTTTTTGTTGAGAAAATAGGTATCGCAAACGTTTGCTAAACGATTTGGTTATTATGGTAGATAATGTATTCATGTTTGTATGCAATATTGAGAGATATTAAAAGACAGGTTGTAAGATTTTTTTGTTTTTATTATTGTTTATTTACACTAGTATAAGAAGAAAAGCAAACAAAAAAACAATTCGAGAAAATAAATCCTAACAAAATCGGCATTCCAAAATCGAACGAACTAACGTTCGAACTCTGCTTTTATTTTGTTCGCAATTGTACAATTGTAATGTAAAAGTAAATGAGTAAAAACCCAATTGTTATGTTTACTCACTTTTTCATTCAAAAAGAATTTGTTTCGATTATGCTCATGAACAAATAAAAAATTTGAAAAGTTTGTGTATGAAGCGTTTGCGAAAAGTTTTGTTTTAATACACTGCTTTAAAACTCGAAGTCAGTAACACGTGATTTTTATAGAGGGTTTTTTCAAATATAAATATATTCCACCTTCTAGATAAGATACGGATCCAATCTATACATAATTACGTTAAAGATGGTTTAACCGTTTAGCTATGAATGACGCACAGACGAACAAATAAACAAACAAGCGAACAAATAAACAAATGACTAATATGTATACATTTAAAAATATAAGATTAATTTCGATTAGTGTACAAACAATATTTATGTGCCTGCAAAGTCAATAAATGGTAAAAGACTACATTAAAGAATAAGAAACAAATTCACTTTTAAACTTAAAGCGATAATCTAAATTGTTCAAATATATGCAATTATATCGCTTCTACCATTTAATGCAATTTTAAAATCAAAATAAACAATTCCTCACACACAGATTTTCAAAAAAAAAAAAATTGGGTTTTTGTCTTTTTTTCGTGACGCAGTTAATATTTTCTTCTAACAAATAATGAATTCCAGGGTTATCTATTTTGAGGTTTCAAAAGTAAACGTAAATTAATTAATTAATTTTTAATACTTTGTTTGCACTTGTCATCATTTGCTGAATACAAGTCCAACCTTCTAGAGATAATATATTTTTAGCGTAATTTTTAATGACTTGGTGTGCCCAGCAAAACATACTCATTCGCCGTATGCAGTTTTGTAAGGAATGTCGAATTTTTATGTCATACAGACCTGCTTACGACGACATGGTATTTGTTCGCAATATCGTATTATATGTATATAGTAGCATTTCCTTTTAAGCGATTATTTCAGCGCAGTGCACTGTGGGTCAAATGACCAGTTTTTGAGGCAATAAATTACAGAAAGCAGCTAGACCTTAAAAATTTACTATAGGTGACTATGGTAGGTACCTTAGTTCTTCTTCTTATAGCGTTACAACTCTGGGTGAGCTTTAGCTTGTTCTACAATTCTCCTCCATTCTTCTCTGCTTTCGGCTTTTTGTTGCCAGTTACGGATACCCATTATTCTTAAGTCTTCTTCAACGCAGTCCTTCCATCTTGTTCTTGGCCGTCCTTTTCGTCTAGAGCATCTGAACTCGTAGTTTAGCATCATCTTTTGCGGTCGGCTGTCATCCATTCGCACAACGTGCCCCGCCCAACGTAACCGTTGCGCTTTTATAAATTTTACTATGTCCTCTCCTTCACACAGCTCAAGCAGTTCCTCATTGCCTCTTTGGACATAGTCGCCATTTGCGTCTCGAGCTGGACCAAAAATTTTGCGAAGGATTTTTCGTTCAAAAATTCTTAGACGGTATTGGGCATCTATTTTCATGGACCACGTTTCGCACGCATATGTGGCGATTGGTCTGATGATACTTTTCTATATACTTAATTTGCATGATTTGGAGACTAATTTTGAAGAGAAGAGTTTTTTTTTGCCCATAGTACGCTCTATTTGCTGCGAATAGCCGGTCGTGAATACCGTCGTGCACACTGTTGTCGTTTTTTAAAAGAGCACCCAAGTACATAAAGCTCGATACACCTTCGAACTTATAAGGTAGGTACCTTAGTGTTGGGTAAAAAAACCCAAGTAGATCCGCCCTAACCACACTCATTTCTTGTAGTTATATTGTTTTCCATGTTAAAGGTCATCGGAAATAAATTTGATTTGAAAAAAAAACTCGGTTAATTCACCCACTTCCCCACTCACTTTCAGTGACAGTAAGATTAGCAGTGAGTAGGTTAAAAGTAAAAAAGGTTTTGGACAATGACAGCATTTTGTTGAAACTTCTTCTTGTTACAACAATATGATTTTTGCTGTACCCTTAACCAAGCTCTGCAGAGGAATTTGTGCTGATGATTCTGTTACCGACAGTCCAGTCGACAATGTAGTTTGTACTTTTGGATTTTTTGTTAATGTAGATAACACAGTGCAACACGGAAAAAAATAACCATATACGGACACCACTACGTGATAAAAGACCAAAAAAAAAGACCTCTGTCTCCCAGTTTTGATCAAAGTCCTCCAGGTTTTTTTTTTATGGGCCCTCAAAGATGTGGGGCCTCGATGTCATTTTTGCAAAAAAATGATCATTTACTCAAGCTCATATTTTGCAAACCGTTTGAAATTTTTATATACTCTCTGAGGCAAAGTTGTAGCTCTTGTCATAAGGAACAAAAAAATAACATATAAAATCAAAAAAACTTCATCTTCAAGGTCAAAATCGCAAAAAACTTTAAAAAATTCAATTTTTTTACCTTTTTTCCCCTGTTCAGGTCCATAGGTAGCAAACCGTTCAAAATTCAAGGAAACAATCAACTATAAAAATGAACCTAAGATCTCAATAAACAACTTTCTAGAACATATGAACTTCCTAGGAATGCAAAAGTGAAAAATTTCCCGGCTACCTAAGCGCTACCTAAACGGTATTAAGAATCATTCCTAGGAAGTTCATATGTTCTAGAAAGTTGTTTATTGAGATCTTAGGTTCATTTTTGTAGTTGATTGTTTCCTTGAATTTTGAACGGTTTGCTACCTATGGACCTGAACAGGGGAAAAAATTATAAAAAAATTGAATTTTTAAAGTTTTTGCGATTTTGACCTTGAAGATGAAGCTTTTATGATTTTATATGTTAACAATTTTTGTTCTTTATGACAAGAGCTACAACTTTTCCTCAGAGAGTATATCAAAATTTCAAACGGTTTACAAAATATGAGCTTGAGTAAATGATTATTTTTTTGCAAAAATGACATTGAGGGCCCATAAAAAAACCTGGAGTACTTTGGGCAAAACTGGGAGACAGTGGTCTTTTTTTTTGGTCTTTTATGACGTAGTGGTATCCGTATATGGTTCTTTTGCCATGACTTAAAAAATTACACAGTGTGTAAGTATCACAGTTTCGTGACTTGCTCATTTCATTAATGTTTACGTACTGTTGTTTTGTTACTACTCTAAGAAACACACGGTCGACAATCAACACTATATAGAAAAGTCGACACAGTTTGTCACAACAAATAAAGATTATAATATGGCTGTAGTACAAATTCAAGTTAGCAAAAATAAGGTCGATTCTGAGAGTGAGGGGTGAAAATAAAGGCTAAATTAGAAGACCCGTATCGCGGCATTTTTTTTATGTTATTTTTTTTTAATCAACCTTCGAAAAAAATCGAACTAACATATCGCCGCGTTTGATAACATTTGTTTCGAAATTACGAACCAAAAAAATGTATAACCCTGTACTTCATATTTTGATTGCCATTAATTGTCGTCAATGTTTTTATTTTTATAAATTATATTTATAATTTATTGTGACAAAAAGTCTTGCAGAAAGCTTCCTATTTTACTGCAGTTTTAATTTAACAAACAATCCTTATCAAAATTAAATAACAAAAACAACTTAGGGATCATTATTCATCTCTGTCGATTCTTTATATCCTTAAGATGACATGAATTTATAAATTTAATGGCAAAAGAAAAGATTTGGTAAGAAATCTTTTTTATGTTTTTTTCTAGGGATCGATCCAAAGGGTAAAAACGTAATACTATTATTTTCCCTACAATGTACATTGGGGCAGAATCAAAATATTTTGGAAATAACCTAGCCATTTATAAACGGCTGCACCTATTGATTCAAAATTTGACATGAGCATAACAGAGGAGTATCTGAACTTAAGTTTTAAAGATGGGTACCATACAGCGTCCAGGGGTGGCGCTATGTGGTCTCAAAGTTGGGAACCTCGCACCTGATAAATTATACATTGTCTTAAAGGTCTTGTCAATACCTACAAAATGGTATCTAAATTCGCAAATAATAATTTAAAATGATTGAGTTATAAGCATTTTAAGAAATACAATTTTTGAATTTTTACTACCCTGGTCTAGTTTTGTGAAAATATTGGGTATAATTTTTACCAATTTTTTTTTAATCTTTTATTTAGTTAGTGAGCCAAATTATAGATATTTGATAAATTTGAAGATTGTAACTTGTCTGAATTAAAAACTAAATGATTTTCAATTTAAAAAATCCAAAATTATTGCATTTTTGTGTACTTTAGCCCAAAAAAAGGTCATTAACGTTTTGTTTTTTTCTGGAAAAATTTTCTCAAGGAATATATACAAATTTTACATTTTTGTGTAAGCTATATAAATTTCATATAAAATTGATCATCCTTTTAGAAGATGGAGGTCCCACAATATGATCTATTTTGACTTTATCCTATATATTCTAAAATGACAAAGCTGGGATCGAAAAAAAAAGACTGCTGTAATAAAGCTATATATGCTCCAAATTGTATCTGAAAGTATTTTATGAGCCCTAGTCCGTATGTAGACTTTATGGGCAAAAGAGTAAAAAATCCTAATTTTGGGATTTTCGGTCCTTATTTTGGGAATAGGGGAATTTCCTTTTTCCAAATTTTTTGCCATTTCATTTTACTTGATCAACAATACATGCGCAAACAATTTTATTTGATTTACTTAATTTTTAAAAATTTTATTGCATATTTAAAATAATTCCTTCCCTAAAATTCGCCCGTTTACCATAACTTTTCGAAATTTTCGGATATCAGCAACAAATTTAAAAAATTGTTTGTAATATTTAATTTTTTTATATACATATATGAATATAAATGATGCTATTTCCTACCAAACAAAAAAGATTATCCTCGATATCATATTAAGGTTCAAAACTATGCGCTTTTAAATATGAGTATTCCCATATTTATCACGCTTTTACCACTTTATGTTACTGATTTATGTTATGGTACTGTTATGGTAATGTCTGTCCGTCAGAGCTTTCTATTTATGGAATCCTAATAGGTAGATTCTTGAAAATTTTACAGAAGGTGTATTAATTACTATGGCCGCTTTACTAAAAATTAAAGGGTATTCCGATAGTTACGTATTTTGCGTTAATGGGCGTTCCGATAGTCACCCCATAAAGGGTATATATTCTTATTTATGTATCATAATTAGTAGACATTTTTAATTTTTACAGAATATGTAAAAATTGTCCATATAACAAGTTTAAAAAATAAAACTAAAAATTACATTTACCAAGGGTATGTTTTAAGATGTCTACTGTTACAACAAATAAAAAAGATTACAAAAAGGGTGTTTCCTAGAAGTCACGAATGTCATTCAATAAAAGAACATTTCGCACTTGTTCCTCTAAAGAGAGTCAATTCAAAATCTTTCAATTTTCATTTTTCACAAGAAATCGATGTAGTCATATCTAAGTACTTTAAAATTTTTACATAATTTTCTCTACACTTTCGCCTAAACAATATACAGTTTTTTCACTCTTCTTGATATGAAAGTATATTAAAAAAAGTTTTTGAGTTTAAAGAAAATTTTAAATTTCGAGGTTACTCTCTTTAGAGGAACAAGTGCGATTTGCTAAAATGTAAAAGAAATCTGCGGAACAATGACACAGTGCACAGTGGTTTGAAAACGATTTATTTTGGACATAATACGGTATCTTATGAACCAATATAGATATCTTAATGAAAGTTCATAGAGGCAAAGCAGTGTTTCTGAGTGGATCTGCGAACAGTGGTCCCCTAGGTTAAGGGGGGCTTCTGGTAAGACCCCAAAGTTGAGTACCTCGAGCATATAATTTTTTAGAGTTGTCATAAAAAGTTTATTTGAACCTTGAAAATATCCGTAAAAAATGTGCTTACATGTGTAGGTTAACTTTTTTAGTTTATTAGGAGATTGGCTTACAATTTATTTTCTTTTTTTAATTTTGACCGACCACATTTTGTGCCAAACTTAAAAATTAAACTGCTTATACACATTTTTACATATAAAATGAGAGAAAAAAATCGTAAGGAGGCGCGGTTAAGGTACCTCCTATAGCCTAAATATATGCTCGATATACATGTAAGTAGTACCAAGGGAAATCTTTTCTTCCTCGCTCCTTTTTTTTAATAATATTTACCTCAAAAGCTAAAAAAATCATGTTAAAGTGTTTTTTTGAGAAATAAAATTTCAAAATTGGCTCTGATAGGGCTAGAGGGAGAACCGTTATAATTTTAGACCTAATTTTTCTTTTATTCGCATTTGCTATAGCTTGTCAGCATTTGTGAAAAGATGTTCCATACCAATTTGAGCTACAAGTGTACTAATAGTTGAAAAATCCTCGTTTTCTTCCTGAATTATATTTTGTAAAATATTTAACGGCATGTTATCCAGGCAAGGCGTTCCAGGATTTTCGGATATTGGACTTTGATATGTTCTCCCAGGACGTAGCTAGAATCTGAACTGCATTTTTAAGATTGAAGTTTTTTAGTTTGAGCTCAAAATTTGTTCCCTTCTCTCCAAGCAAGTGGGTGAGCAGTTGTTTTTTGTAATTTAATTTGACCAAGTTGATAACGTTTTGATCTAACGGTTGAATAAGGGCAGTACAATTGGGTGGTAGATTTATTGCTATAATTAAACCATCGTCACTCTTTAGTGGGTGGCACGTTGCGTTATCTAAAAGCAAAACTGCTTTTTGCAGCAAACCTTTTGAAGTCAAAAACTTTCGGACCTTAAAATTTTTAGATATGAAAAACTTACTTTTGATAATTCTAAAAATTAACTTACGTGGGGAACAAATTCGTTATGGAACCAGTCCTTGAATATAAATGATGTCATCCAGGCGTTATTACTGTACTTGTATAATACGGGATTATTGGAAAAGCATTTAAAGGCGCGTGGATTTTTCGATTTTCCAACAACCAACAATTTTAGTTTGTCTGTGCCATTCGCATTTGAACAGGACAGAAAAGTTATTCGCTTTTTAGATATTTTTCTTCCTGGAGCCGTTTTCTCATTACATGTGACAATAGTGTGATTTGGAAACATCCTATAATATAAACCGCATTCGTCGGCATTGTAGATCTGGTGAAGACTCAACCTATGCTCATCAACATAATCCTTAAGTTCTTGAGCAAATGGATCAACAAGATGGGGTTTCGAAGACAATTTCTCGCCCGTAATTTTTAAAACTCTAATTCCATTTCGACGCTTAAATGACTGGCTTATGTTCGTAAAATATCTGCTAATATTGGAACATTTTTTCCCTTTGTTTTAAAAATCACTTGTAAAGCATTTTTCCATTCTTGTGTACTCAGCTTTCTTTAAGGTGCAACGTTTGCCAGGTCCACTTTCTGTGGTGCGTACGAACTTTTTTAATGAATCTTCTTGCTTTATAATGTAATAAACCGAAGACTTATGTAACTTGTAGTTCACGCAAATTGAATTTATGGAATCTCCACTTTTAATTTTTTTAAAAATATCTATTTTTTGAGAAATTGTTGGTTTTAAAATACGTTAAGCTTTTCTCATAGTGAGAGATATGTTTACACAACAAATGACCCGAAGCAACTGACAAAATAGAAGACAAAAATCATCTTAAAAGATTAACATTCCAAAAGACGGGGATTTCCCTTTTTTGGATATAGACATTGTAATCAAAATTAAGAAAACAAATAACAGTCGCGATAATCGAACATCGTTTTTTGTAAACTGTTGCGATTAAGGAACCTGCAATGTTAAAAAATTAAGCTGTCGCGACCGAAGTAAGTTTAAATTACATAAGCAAAAAAAGAATACCACCTTTTTGGAGAAAATCCTGAAAAAAACGATAGTATTGCATTTCCCATGATTTTTTTTTTTTAAAGAAGTACCACTCTGGCAGTTAATGCCTACATTAACTGTGGTACTTCCTTTGGAAATGGATAGTAGTAGATAAGACAGATGGTTAGTGATAGTAAAACTTCGATTCTGGCAACACTGCAATTGCACATTATGATTATTTTTAGAACAGTATTGCAGCGCCTCTGGTGTTATTTAGGCGAATTAGTTCGAAGCTAGCATAGCCAATTTATGATTATTTTACTTCGCCGACGATTTAGTGCTATGTGGTAATACCTGCGAAGGAGGGCGCTGCACAGTGTGGCCGTGTAGTGTATTTAATGGTCTTAAATCAAGGAGGTTGCGGAGCTTCATGAAATTTTGCACACATTTATTTTAAATTTTTTAAGAATTTTAGTTTTTTTTTTTACAAAAATACGCCCACTTTTACGCCCACCTCCCATACAACTTAAATAGAAAATGTGGCATAACTTCCATGATTTTAAATATATTAACTAAATTTTCATAAAACGTTAATATTATAATAGTAGAATGACCTCCTGAAAATATGAATTTAATCCGCCCACTTTTACCCCCACCTCCCATACAAACAATATTTCAAAAATGCAATATGTTTATTTTTGGCAAAAATGCATATACAATGTATTAAATGCTGTTTTGAAAATATGAAGAAAATCCGCCCACTGTAACACCCACCCCTCATACAATCCCAATATAAAAATTTTGTAAGTTTCACTCCATTTCATTTATTAACAACTTTTCCACATCTTCGTGATAATCTAATTGTTTAATCTTCAATTTCGTTCTAAATGAATTGATGTATAGGTCGGAGGATATCAACAAATGATGCATTACGTCTTCGTTAGGAGAATAGCGCCCAGTCTTGCGGGAGTGCTATAGCCTATAACGTCTATAATCTTTGTTCCTGGTTTCATCTAATAAATTTAAAATGTATGAAACAATTTGTATATTTAACCTACCTATAGGTAGAATGGCCTCAGATACAATTTTGCTACCATGTATCAAAACTTTATGCACTGTGATGGGCATGTAGTACCATCCATACAAATCAATGTACAATTTTTCCTTGTCTATACAATATATTTGGAATTTCTCAGCGTCTATTGCCTGACTGCAACTAATTATTTACTCCGGCTATGTCAGCTGTAATTTCAGGGTTTTCAAAAAATCGTCGAGATATATTCCCATTGTTTCTGGAAGCCATTCTTTGTTTAACCAAATCAACATTTATTATATTTATTATATAAAGTTTACATTTAGATTTTTTTGTTGTTTAGTCTACGTAAACAATGTACCGATATTACTTTGATAAATACTTTTGTGTACATTTGTTTTTCTAATCGGGACTCAAATTTAAGTTTTTTTTTTATATAGTACACATGCAATGAAATTTTCGTATTTCTCGATCCCAAATTGGCACCGGCTTCGTGTACGAGTAGCAATGAAAGAAAGAATGCACAGTTGTTTTTGCACGCGTAAAATACCACATAACGCATATTTTTTACTGTAATTTTTTGGTTTTTTATTGTTTTTTCGGCGGCGGGCAAATTGGGGCAGGTTTTTTTTTTTAGTCTGTTAGCTGAGACTCTCAGCTATAATTTGGTATAGTACTCCATGTGTCGCACTGCTTCGCACACAACTAAAAGTCTAACGGAAAATCATAAATGTTTTTATTTTTGGTTTAATATACATTGTCAAAAGAAATTTTTTTCTCAATTTTTAAAATTTTTTTTTTAATTTACATATAATGCTTAATGTCCATTTTAATTGAAAAAATACTTATAAGGTACATTCGGTGTATAGTTTATAAGTAACAGGCTTTTGAATATGACATAGAAAACTATCACATTTGAGACTTGTTCACATAATTCAACTTTGCGCTGCTCGGGACAGAAAACCAATGGAGATATTTGCATGAAAATTTTCACACATGACCTCTAGATTGTTGTTAACCATCTGTGCAAAAATCATCAAAATCGGAGAGCAGGTCCAAATTGATTTATTGCCGCAGTGGCCACAGTGTGCGCTGTGATATACATTTTTATAAAGAAAAATTAATACATATCAGAAAAATTGATGTTGCCACGGCTGAGATTTGAACTCGTGACCATTGCTTAGTAGTCAACGTGCTAACCACTTAAGCTACAGCACCCCCAATTTTCAATTTCCATAAAATTATATGCTCGAGTTACCCAACTTTGGGAACTTACCCAGAAGCCCCCCTTACTCTTAATGGGCGACCGTTCGGAGAAAAACTTAAGATATCATTAGAGGTACATGAGATACCGAATTATGTCTATAATAAATCTTTTTCAAACCACTGTGCAGTGGGAAAAATAAATAAAATCCTAAGAGAAGAACCTAATAACTATAAAACCAAGAGATTGTATGATTTAAATAAGGCCGAACGTAGTAAACTGAAAAGGGTCCTGAAAGAATATTTAAACTGCGGGCCATGTCTGAAACGACAGAATATGTATGACTGGAAACTTTTGATCATTCTTGTTCGTAATGGCGAGTTTGCTCAATCTTCTAAGCAGGGTTTCCCAGATATTTTTCGATTCAAATCCCTAATTTGAGAAAGTTCATTCCCAAAAATCCCTAAAAATATTAAATTATTTAAAAAAAAACCCCACTAAAAAGAATGCTGTTTTCATTTGAATTAACACTTTATTTATACTAGCGGAGTTCAGTGTTTAATGCAAATGTGTTGCAAAAGTGCAGGTGCATAATATCATAAAATTTGTAAAATCCAACCACAAAATACCCATTACTCATATTATTTTTCAAAAAATCTGTATTATTTCAAAATAATATACGAGCAAAGCGAGTACTAAAAACAATTTCATTTCAGCGCCATCCTGATATGTATAAATTGTTGTCCACTTTTTTAATGGCATTTTTCTTAATTGTGATTTATATACATAAGACACTTTAAACATTGTTATTTACCTCTGGTTATAGTATTTCCATTATTAAACTAAATTATATTAATGATTAGAGATAATTACTTGTTTTGAAAAATATAAGACCTGATGGGAAACGTTTTCTTATTTTCTGCAAAGAACTTTTTAAACATAACAAGCTCGGTTTTTTTTAATTTAAAAATATTAAAAGCGTTTTCTTTTCTGAAAAAAAAAAAATCTGCCTTATAAATAGATAATATTTTTTATGGACCACACAGCCCTTGCAAAGTTTCATCTTTTTATGATTTAAAAAAAAAAAAAAACTCAAAAACAACCTGATTTTACATTTAACATTTATGTATATCTATACATATAATAAAATAGTAACTCATTTCCGTCTGTCTGTCTGCTTTTCTTTTGCGTTCGCATTACGTAAAAACTACCGGATGGATTTTAATAAAATTATGTGAGGAGGTACTATAGTATCCTGATATCAATATAGGATACTTTTTTCCTCAGAAATATATTATTTCCAAGAGAAAGTGGAGAAACTGCAATGAAAGTACGAAGTTAAACTAACCGGATATGCATAATTTATTTTTTATAAAGTAAAAATACATAAACTGATATGCAGCATATTTTAAGGTGGCGCTAAAAATGTCGAATAAAATATTACAAGGACGCTCATAAAGTGGCGGGCACAGCTAGTGTATATGTACATAAAAAAAATATAATTATTTACATAACAATTTAAATTCAAAATAAAATTCTTGCTTTCATTGAAAAAAAAATATGTATTAAAAAGGGCAATATCTCATCCTTAATAAAAGTCGAGTGTAAAAATGTAGCATATTTATCTGGTTTTGGTGCGACATATTTAGAAAGTTATTCACACTCTGACATTTTTTGTAAAAAAGAACACGAAAATTTAAATATAAGCGATATTTTTGTCAAAAGTTTTATTGCTTGAACTAATTTAGCAAAGTCTTTTTTATCTTCATCTACCAATCATACTTAAAATTTTAGATCAGGAGCAATTGAAATAAAAATAAAATTACACGAATTTCTAAAATGCTGAAACTATCCTCAACGAATTCCCAAATCTACTAACCAAATTTTCTATCCCCATAAGTAAATGAAAAACCCTGATTGGCGATAAATCCCCTAATCTAAGCGTTTTGGATTTATAGTCGTACTTAAGAACCGGACAACCAGCCGAAAACAAGATGGTATCCTAAGCTTATTTAAAGTCAAAGTCCTTTGCATGTATGTCTACATAGCAAGTTTATTTCCGCAAGTGTTCAATTTAGTGGATGAATGAGGAGTACATTTGAATGTCACTTCCCTTTTACCCTCCCACAAAAATTTAAACTTGCGCAGAAAAACTTGTCCGCTGGAAAACAGATCTAATTTGGAAATTAAATGATGCACTAAGAAAATTTTGACAAAAAATTGTGAGTTTGTAAGTCCCGAATTACATTATGCAACTTTTGTCGCTGCAATCTTTCTCGTTTCTTCTTTAATGTTGCATTTGTGTTTATATCGTGCAATTTTTATTGCAGCAACTTGTATGGATGTATACCTTTGTTTACATTTTAAACTTCAAAATGAAAACTTCGAATGAGAGTACAAAACGAATTTGAAGAGTACATGCATATGTGTACCCTTTTCAATTCCTCTCTCCGCTCTCGCCAACTAATGAGGAATTGCGGCGACAAAAGTTGCATAATGTAAATCGGCACTAACAACAAAGACATCAAGGACATTTATGCAATGTGCCATGTCATAAGTACCTATATTGTTCATAGTTCATGATCGAAATAAAACTATATAATATAAAATTAGGAAAAAGGTTTCCTAATAATCTGGCCTAAGCACCCGGTGAAATACGTATAGGAACTAGCTTTTCCCCCAACAAATAAATTCCATTTTTATTATAAAATGTTATGGGTAATTAGCATAATATTATATAAATAATATTTAAATTCCCAAATCTTTTATAAATATATTTCCTACTTAATTAAAATTTTACCTTAATTTTTGGACACCCTTTACAATAAATTAGATACTTTTTCTTCATAATTTAGATACAAATGAAAAGAATCTAGAAAACACAAGAAATCAAAGAGTACACAGCCACCACAATCTATAATCAAAGATACAGTAAATGAATTAATATAATTTCAACTTAATGCACTTAGTCTTCATTTTCAAAGAATAAATCGTTATCACAGTTCAGACAAACGGAATATAATTATAATTCTGGAAATAACCAGCATTTAAAGTTATAGTAAGTATTTTTATAAAATAGTTAATGAACATCAACATTGCTATTATTTTAGAATAACTCAAAGCGTAAATTGTTTTAAGAAATTTTATATATAAAAAAATTTTATTGAATTTCCTTCTGTTTTTTAAGCCGCAATTTTGTATCAGCGGTGTATGAAATTTGATTTAGTTTAGCAATATGATATAGTGATACACTCAAGCGTATATAATTTAAGTGTCCAGATAACCTTTGCAGTTGCTTATTTTCTATTTTGAATATGCACAAAATATAAAATATTAATGCATTTCTTGCAGAATCTTTTAGAACATAAAATCAAACATTAATAAAAAAAATCGAATAAAATTTTTATATTTTGCATCAAAGTATAATTATTTATGGGCAATTTATATTTACATTATTAATTAAAAACCTATTAAGAGTAAAGGCATATAAAGATGTAAAATTATGTTTTGTTTATAAAAAGGTATCGTTGCGTTTCACTGTGGGCCAATCGCATTTAAATAGCCAGCAAAAAATAAAAATACAAAAGTTTTTAATAGTAAGAACTTACATACTCGTATATATTGCCTAAATAAATGCTACTTTGTATGACATAAAATTAAGTTAAGTTTACAAAACACAAAGAATTTTTTACATTTCCCCTTACAGGCAGAGATAAAAAATTTTTAAATTTTTAAAGAGTTAACAAAATAACAAGGATTGATTTTATTACATCTACTGCTTAAAGGGAAATGCCACTAAAAGGAATTTCACATTAGGTATGTTCCAGGTGCATAACAAAACAGTCCGAACTATTGAGAGTAAAAACAAAATTACCCTCTGAATTTGACCAACTTGTCTAAAGTTGCTGGAACGCAAAAAACCAAAAGTGAACATCTTGAAATAATAAAATTAATTTTATTTTAGTGAATCTAGCCGCTTAAATGCATAGTATTTTAAAAGCAAATCATTTGCATCATTGGCAACAGCTGAAAAAGAGAATGAAAATAAACTGAAAAAAGTAAGAGCCAGTTATTATTTATATATTTTTTTTTTTTTTTTTTTTTGTAAAATGGAAAACCAAGTAACTACTGCACATTCTCCTGGAACTATATTTGAAGATCTTCCATTTAAGTTTTCAATAAATTTTAATTAAAATCTTTCTTCTCTTATTTGAAAATTTTTTGATTTTTAAATGTAAACAAAAACAGCTGATAATTTAATAACGAGTGATTTTTTAAGAGCTTGAGAACTTTTTTAAAAAAAAAACGCATAAAATTTGCAAAATCTCATCGGTTCTTTATTTGAAACGTTAGATTGGTCCATGACATTTACTTTTTGAAGATAATTTCATTTAAATGTTGACCGCGGCTGCGTCTTAGGTGGTCCATTCGGAAAGTCCAATTTTGGGCAACTTTTTCGAGCATTTCGGCCGGAATAGCCCGAATTTCTTCGGAAATGTTGTCTTCCAAAGCTGGAATAGTTGCTGGCTTATTTCTGTAGACTTTAGACTTGACGTAGCCCCACAAAAAATAGTCTAAAGGCGTCAAATCGCATGATCTTGGTGGCCAACTTACCGGTCCATTTCTTGAGATGAATTGTTCTCCGAAGTTTTCCCTCAAAATGGCCATAGAATCGCGAGCTGTGTGGCATGTAGCGCCATCTTGTTGAAACCACATGTCAACCAAGTTCAGTTGTTCCATTTTTGGCAACAAAAAGTTTGTTAGCATCGAACGATAGCGATCGCCATTCACCGTAACGTTGCGTCCAACAGCATCTTTGAAAAAATACGGTCCAATGATTCCACCAGCGTACAAACCACACCAAACAGTGCATTTTTCGGGATGCATGGGCAGTTCTTGAACGGCTTCTGGTTGCTCTTCACTCCAAATGCGGCAATTTTGCTTATTTACGTAGCCATTCAACCAGAAATGAGCCTCATCGCTGAACAAAATTTGTCACATTTGAACATTTCGAACCGAACACTGATTTTGGTAATAAAATTCAATGATTTGCAAGCGTTGCTCGTTAGTAAGTCTATTCATGATGAAATGTCAAAGCATACTGAGCATCTTTCTCTTTGGCACCATGTCTGAAATCTCACGTGATCTGTCAAATACTAATGCATGAAAATCCTAACCTCAAAAAAATCACCCATTACTAGTCCAAAGAAAAAGTTCGTACAACTTTGTACAATAAATTAAAAATTTGACTCTCTCATTTTCATTCAAAATTGTACGAAAATTGTTATCTGGAACGCTTTCGGACTAATTTGTGAGTTTGGACTGTTTTGTTATGCACCGCAAAATTGAAAAATTTCCCGAAAATTTTTAAATTCATTTCGGCTACATAAGCGCTACCTAAACGGTGTTAAGAATCATTCCTAGGAAGTTCATATGTTCTAGAAAGTTGTTTATTGAGATCTTAGGTTCATTTTTGTAGTTGATGTAGTAGTTGAGATGAATAAATCAATTATCAGATAAATTAAATACTATAAAGTAATAAATAAAGTAATAATTGATATTCTTCTCTTTGATGTAAAAGCTTTTAAAAAAAATTTACACGGACGTTTCGAATGGTGGATTGGGAGGATATCTCCCCCTGCCCATAAAAACTTAAAAATTTTATTTTTATGATATTAAGGCATATGTAAACCATTTCTTTTAATAATTACATTATTTTTGCAAATAATATTTTATGTCACCGCCCACAAAAGGGGTCGGGGAGAAAAATGGCTTTTTAGAATCTCCAAGGGCCAAGTTTAATGTTTTAAACATTCGCTGACTATAAAAGTTGCATTTGCTAGACAAAAGTATGGAAAAAGTTAAAAAAAAATTGAATTTTTAATAAGGTAAGGTAACTATTAAAATAAATGTATTGCATACGTCTTAATACAATAAAAATTTAATTTTTAAGTTTTTAAGTTTTTATTTTGCTAATTTCCAAAAAAGTATTCATTTTTAAGCTTTAAGAAGAGACGAATATTAATAAAAGTCATTTTTGCAATTTATTACTTTATAGTATTTAATTTATCTGATAATAATTAATTTATTCATAACTAGCTGCGCCCGCCACTTCGTCAGCGTCCTTATTTTGCTTTGAATGTTATTCACTTTAAGACTTACTTTAAAGTGCTTCAGATATGGTTTATGTTATTAGTTTATATAAAGGTACCCATCCCTGGGTAATTACTCAAAAACATAGTCTTTATATAAAATTTTTAAAAATGTATAAAATTCCAAAATTATTGTAGAGTAATGGAAATAGCGTTTTAAATTATCCGTTGACAAAAAAAAAAATGTTGCTGCTAAGTTTGCAGTACCGTTGAATCGGTAAAATTGCGTACTTTCCCTACTTGTGCTACCTGTGAGAAAATATCATAGTAACAATAATTTTTTTTTTTAATAATAACAATTAATTTATTTAAAACAACTTAGAAACCAAAAACATTCTATGATTGGCAAGATGAGCAAAAACGGAAAAAACGTAAAATTTGGAAATAATCGCAAAAAATGGCGCAAAAACGCGTAATGTTTTCTTTTTACAGTCTAAAAGTAGAGATCGCAAATTTTATAGTGCTATATAAAATTTTGGGGGTCGCGATGGCCTTCACTCTAAAAAATCCTTTCACTTGTTTTTGAAAAAAATTTTTTTTTTTTTTTTTTTTTTTTTTTTTAGCAATTTTTATTTATTTTATCTTCAATATAATTGAACTATCAATAATTACTCATATCTTAAGTCTAAAAATAAAAATATACATGTGAAGTCCAACCAGTGCTGGACAAAAAAAAAAAAAATGTATGTTTCACGGTTACTGTAATTTACGGGTTATCCCTCTGATGTACGGATGAGAGAAGCAGTGTCCCTCCTTCTTAGTCGAATGTAACCAGGTTCATTTAGTATGTTACGGGCCAGTGGATTAGGATGAGTTTCAAGCTTGTTTAAATAACTTATGGCAAGTTTCGCTATTTCCGCTTTAACTGTTGGCACGTTTAGATCTTTATGGATGTTCGAGTTTTTTATATACCAAGGAGCAGATGTAATTATACGAAGAATCTTGTTTTGACGACTTTGAATTTTTTCTACGTTGGTAACTGAGGCAGTGCCCCATAATTGAATGCCATAACACCATATTGGTTTTAAAATTGACTTGTACAATAAAAGTTTGCAATCTAAAGCTAGAGTAGAATTTCTGCCAATAAGCCAGTTTAGTTGGACTTTTAACTTCATTTGTGTTAACTTTGTTTCTATGTGCCGGTTCCATGTAAGGCGCCGGTCAAGATGTATGCCGAGATATTTGACGTCTGAAAGCTGGGGTATCGTTTGGTTATTTATCCGAATAGGGGGGCAAGATTCTCTACGCAGTGTGAAAGTTATGTGAGTACATTTTTGTTCATTAACTTTTATTCTCCATTTCTTCAACCATTTTTCTAAATTGGATATGTGGTCTTGTAAATATCGTGATGCTACTTCGGGTCTTTCGTGAATGCTCAAAAAAGCTGTGTCGTCAGCAAATGTCGATGTGTGAACTCGGTTACTAGTTGGCATGTCTGAAGTATACAATAAGTATAAAAAGGGCCCCAATATACTACCTTGGGGAACTCCGGCTGCGATTGGCTGGGGTGAGCTCAAAAAATCTCCTTCCTTCACAATAAATTTTCGTTCGGTTAAATAACTATCTAGCAGCTTATAGAGGTTTACGGGCAAATTCAGTTTTAGCTTGTATATTAAGCCTTCATGCCATACCTTATCGAATGCTTGAGAAACGTCGATAAAAAGCGCAGAGCAATATTTTCTCTCTTCAAATGTCTTCTTAACAACATTGACTAACCTGTGAGTTTGTTCGATCGTACTATGTTTTTCCTGAAGCCGAATTGATGGTTTGGAATACATCCTTTGTCGCTTAGAATAGGGTTAAGCTTAGTTATTAACATCCTCTCAAACAGCTTTGACATATTTGGCAAAAGGCTTATAGGTCTGTATGATTCAATTTTTGTGTGGTCTTTTCCTAGTTTAGGAATCATGGTAACCAAGGATACCTTCCACTCTGTGGGGAAGTACTCAAGACGTAAAATGGCATTAAAAATAAAAAGAACGATTCTGCGAGCTATACGGGGCAATTCAAATAACATCTTGTTACTGGTTTTATCAACGCCAGGGGCTTTTTTGGTGTTTAAATCCGTTATTGCCTTTTCAATATCACCAAATTCAAATCTTATCGGTATTGCAGCACTAGCCTCGACAATTGGCAACTCAACTATATCAGTCGATATATTCCAACAAATAAATTGCCCTTTTCGGAATCACTCCTTGCCCAGCCTCCAGATGTAGTTCTCAGGGGAGGCTTACGTAAGACTGGCCTTTTAAGAGTTCTACAAGCACGCCATAATGAATAATCTGATTGAGGAGTTGCGTCTAAGTCTCCCAAATAGTTTTTCAGGGATGCTAATCTTCTAGATTCCAGCATGTCTCTTAGCCGGTTCGTGCATTCCTTAAGTCTGCTTTTGAGTTGAGGAGATCTCTGAAATTGCCATTCTCTTCGAATTTTTCTTTTTTCAGCCAAGAGTCGTTCGATATCTGCAGAATAAATTAGATTGTATCTAGCTAATTGTCGGGTTATTGTTGAATGTTGGGCAGCTGATTTGAGGTTTTGGTCAAAATCAATAAGACTCCGCTCTACGTCTTTAGGTGTTCTTAGCGGGATGTTTTCCGAACAATGAGTACTAAGATACTTTCTATATTTCGACCAATTAATGCTTGTGCTAGTCGTTGGTGATATGATGTTTTGTTTGTCCCATATATAGACGATAGTGGGTGAATGATCTGAGGATAATTCAAGCGACGCTTCAGCTTTAATCATTTCTCTCGGAATACCCTTAAACACGCCAAAATCAATAACATCAGGTATTTTTTGTCGATCAGTAGGCCAATAGGTGGGTTGTCCACTCGATATAACATTCAGACGCATTTTTGAAATTGTGTCAAACAAAATACGACCTTTTGGAGTTATTAGGCGTGATCCCCAAAACGTATGTTTAGCGTTGTAGTCGCCTGATGCTATGAAACAGGGACCTAGTGATTTGTAGAAGTCGCTATACTGACTTTCCGAAATTTGAAATCTAGGAGGTGAATAAATCGAAGAAATAACTAAGCTTTGATGAAATTCTTCAAGACAGATATTTGTTGCTTGAAAGTAATTCTCACAAAAATCACGCATTAAATAATGTTTGATTCGGGCCTTAATAAGTATTGCCGAGCCTCCACATGCTCTTCCACGGGGGTCCTTAGTGTCATATAAAATATAGCCATTGATTTTAAAAAGGCTATTTGTTGTTAAGTGTGTCTCGGAAATCAGCATGACATCAATTTGTTGGTTCTTGAGGAAGTATTCAAGTTCATTTTTATGTTGGCGTAAGCCGTTTGCGTTCCAGAAACATATTTTTAAGCAGTTCATGGTTTGTTTAGTACCGCCTGCAACATCATAGATTGCATGCGTACCATTTCTTGCATCATGCTGCTCATAGAGCTCATAAAACTGTTTAACGAATGCACTAATGTCTCTATGCTTGCTTCGAGACGATTATAGTTACCAGATGGTGTTTGTTCTTTAGGTTCTGGGTGGAAATTTGGAGTAGAATTAGTTGTTGGTGTCGCTTTATGTACTGATGTATGATTTGTTTTTACCATATCAGCGTATGAAACATGTTGTGTTGTTGGTTGGGCTAACTGAGGATAATGAACATTTGCTCGATATTGTGGGTGCTTAGCAGGAGTATTTGATTTTTGAGTGGTTTTCCTTACCATGGAAAAAACTGGACAGCCTCTGTAGTTAGCAGTGTGGTTTCCACCGCAATTGCTACATTTTTTAACTTTCGAGTCGTCCCTTGCTTTGTCGCATTGGGCGGAACAATGTAGCTCTCCACACACAACGCAAACCGGAGGCAATTTGCAGTAAGCCCTAGTATGACCATATTCTTGGCAATTTAGACACTGTACGGGTCCTGATCGCTTATGCGGTTCCTCTACGCTTATTTTGCTGTGCAACAGATATCTTAAAATATAGATAGGGTACGTTTCGTTCTTTTTCAATCGCACATCTCCAGGTTCCAGTTCAACGCGAAATAGAGGTTGAGGGACACGTTCTCGATTTCTGAGGTTGTCTACACTTTTTACCTTAAATCCCGCTTTTTGGAGGCCATCTCTAATTTCGACTGGATCAACATATGAGTCTACACCTTTTATAACTACCTGTAGACCTTTACTACTCTTCAGCTGGTAGGTATAAAAGTTCTTTTTGCAGCTTTCAAACTCTTTTACTACTTTACGATAACTGTTTTCATCAATAAATTGTATTTTCGTTTCATCAATGTTGCCACGCTTGATGGGAATTACATAAAATGTGTTCTCACCAATAATTGAAATTAACTTCTTTATTAAGTCGCTGGAGTTTTTCTCCCTTAAATAAATTGGAGGTGGTTTGAACGACCTGGGTGCCGTTTTTTGTTAGCTTGTTTCCCTATCTAAAATAGCAAAACGGTTATGGGAATTTATTCCGTTAGAGTCCTTGTCTTTTTGTACTTTAGCCATTGGTGCAATCTGCGAAGATTTAGGGCTTCGACCTCTTTTCAATACAGTTATGTATCTGTCCATTCCTACTTGTGTCTTAGGTTTTTCTACACTATCCATATTAGTTTTGGTAACACTGTGTACAGAAGGCGACTTGTTTGTAGTTATTTTATTGTCATCGCATAACAATAGCGAGGAACAAGATTGTGCACGTAATACTGGCGTGGCATTTATATACAAATTGTCACTAGTTTTTTTGTTTTATTTATTTCAGCATTGTCAACTTTTTTGTTGCTTAAATTAAAGAGGCTCATTAGCCTTTATTGTTTTTGTTTTATTTTTAAAGTAGCAATTCAATATGCCGTTGTATAAAAAAAAAAGACGAAAGAAAAAGAAAAAAAAATATTTTACAAACAACTTTGTTGTTGTATTAAAACAGGTTTGTTTTTTTTTTGTTTTTGTTTTAAATTATTCACACAATGTATGTTTGTTTTTTGTTAATGCGAGCTTAAAAAAAAATCGCGACCGCACTTATCAACGTACAAAGTACAACAGAAAAAAAAAAAAAAATTTAACAAAAGAATCTTTTTTTTTTAATTTGAAACGAAATTCTTTATTGTACAAATATAAATAAAATATTTCTAAAAATTGATATATGTAAGTGGCTGTTAATATGTCCTTTCACAGAAAAAAAAAATCAATACAAAATCTTTATTCGTTTAGCCAAAAAAAATATATTATAAACCCTTTAAAAATCGTAAAAAGGCACAAAAAACATATGCAATTCACTCAACTTTCCTGATCTTAACAGTATCGCAAAACGACAAACCAAGCAAAAGCCTTGAAAATTCACTTCAAAATGCAGTATTTTATAGTCTAGTGATCTGCGTACTTAAATTTTTAAATTTCTTAATTTTAATTTTTGGCCTAATGTCCGGCTAAATTGGCAAAATACCCCTATGTGCAGCGCAACGTGTAGTAACAAAGTATTTGTTGCCATATTTAAGCATATCAATTCCAGCATGCATATATCGTGTGGACTAAAGCTTTGAATTATTTTAATATTTAAAACAATAACAAACTCGAATTTAATTTACATTTAAATTTCCTAAGCAAAACATTAATGGATACGAAAAGCTTAACTAATGCCACGGTTAGGGAAGAAAATTGCTTTAATTAGCTTTTTTGGTGTTGCTATTTACAATTATATATTTATTCATCTATATACATATGATAAAATAGTAAGTTATTTCTGTCTGTGTGCTTGCTTTTCTTTTACGTTCGCATCACGTAAAAACTTCTCGATGGATTTTAACAAAATTTTGTGAGGACGAACCTAAGTATCCTGATCCCAATATAGGATACTTTTTTCTGCAAAAAAGTCTTATTTCCAAGAGAAAGTCGAGAAAAAAGCAGTGAAAGTACGCAGTTGAACTAACCGGGTATGCATAATTTATTTTTTATATAGTAAAAACACATAAAATGATATGCAGCATAGTTTAAGGCGGAACTAAAAACGCCTTCGCCGGTATTACCACTAGCACTAAATCGACGGCGAAAATAATCACAACGCGTAATTGCAGTGTTGCCATAAGAGAAGCAACTACTATCACACTAACCATCTGTCTCGTCTATAACTATCCCTTTCTAAAGGAAGTAACACAGTTAATATAGGCATTAATTGCCTGAGTGTTACTTTTCTTAAAAAAAAAAAAACTAAAAACGTAAGGGTCTTTGGTGTGGATTTTAAAGCAAAATCGAACAAAATATTGCAAGAACGCTGACGAAGTGGCGGGCACAGCTAGTTTAAAATATATTCAAACGCTAGGAAAAACCAGGTAACTACATAAGCTGTAAGGATTGAAACTTTGTTATTTAAAATATATACAAATTTAAGCACATAAGCCGTTAACCTACCTACCGTGAAGAACCTAAATGAGTTTAAATATAACTTTTTGCATCACAAAACAAAAACAATTCAAAAGTTTATTTGAAGCTTTAAACTTGAACAACTTTTACTTTGTGTTTGCATTTAGTTTAACATTAATGTTGCCAAAACTGTTATAAGACATAAAAAGCTCTTCAATTGGGCATGTGCAAAAAATGTATACTCTTCAGCCATGACGACAACAGACAGCTGTTGCTTTTCTTGAAAAAGAAACGCCAAATAAAATTTTAAAAAATAAACAGTAAAAGGTTAATGAAATAATGAATTACTTGACTAAAAAGCAACAATATACGTTATACGTAATTTGTTGGTGTAACATATAACTTGAGACCATATTTTTATCTATGGAAATTGGTTGGAGAAATCGAAAAATACATAAAATTAAACTGTAACAGGGCGATTTCTGTACATGATATATTTTTTGATAATTTTGTTGCTGGTGCAGTTATTAATCGAAATGGAATACAAAACACAAATTTTAAGAATTTTTGTGTTATAGTTACCATCTATAGAAATATACATATGAGCCTACCATTGCGGTTCAAAAAATAAGGTAATATACATGAAAAACATGTCACTGATGGAACACCCTTTAGATATTAGTAATTGTTACAGCGGCCGAAGTACAACATCTTCTGTAAACATTTAAAGAGTCTACTTATAACGGTTCAAAAAATAAGGCTATTTACGTACAAATCATGTCTCTGTCGGAACACCCATTAATTTTGTTATTTGCTATGGCGGCTATGGCAATTCTCTTTCTATGAGTATATCAAGAGTCTACCTATTACTATTAAAAAAATAAGTTACTATACGTGAAAAACATGTCACTGTCAGAACACCCTTTAAATTTTAGTAATTGTCTTAACGGCCATGGCAACACATCTTCTATACAAATTGGAAGAGTCTACTTATTATGGTTCAAAAAATATGTCGTTTTACATGCAAAAGACGTCACTGTCGGAAAACCCTTTAAATTTTTATTGTTTTAATAGGGGTCATAGTAATACACCATTTGTGAAAATTTCAACAGTCTATCTATTATGGTTAAGAAATTAGTTAATGTGCATGTAAATCACGTCACTGTCGGCACACCCTTTAATTTTTACTATTTGCTATAGTGGCCATAGTAATACTCATCCTGTAAAAACTTCAAGAGTCTACCTATTATCGTTCAAAACCTATGCCATATACACATACAAATCACGTCACTAACGGAACACCCGTTAATTTTTAGGTTTAATGTTGATAGTTGCTTATAACGCGAACATAGGTTAAATCACTGCAAATTTTAAATGGTTGCTTCTTATAGCTCAAGAAATAAAGATATAAAGGCAAATAACACGTCACTTTCGGAGCACCCTATAAGTTTTAGTATTTTTTGCTATAGTGGCCACAGTTATACGCCTTCTGCAAAAATTTAAAGAATCTACCTATTATGGTTCAAAATTTAGGCCTTATACATGCAAATCACACAACTATCGGAACACCCTTTAATTTTTAGGTTACTTTTTTTAGACTTGTTTATAAAGCGAACTAAGTTTTAATTACTGTTAGTAAATTTTTTGTGTATGCCTCCTACGTTCAAGATATAAACAGATATTCGTTAATAACACCTCTCTGTTGGAACACCCTATAAGCTTTAGTATTTGCTACTATAGCGGCCACAGCTATACACCTTCTGTGAAAATTTCAAGCATCTACCTATTTTGATTCAAAACTTAGGCCTTATACATGCAAATCACACCACTATCGGAACACCCTTTATTTTTATTTTAGTTTTATTTTTTTATAGTTGTTTATATAGTGAACTAAGTTTTAATTACTGTTTGTAAATTTCGATTGTATCCCACCTACAGTTCACGAAATAGGCACATATTCGTGAATAACACCTCTCTATCGGAACACCCTATAAGTTTTTGTATTTGTTGCTATAGCGGCAATAGCTATACTTTATCTGTGAAAATTTCAAGAGTCTACCTATTACGGTTCCAGAGATAAAAGGCGTTGACAGACGGACAGATGGACAGACATTGTAGCGAAAACAAGAGGGTTACGTTTTTACACTTTGTGTACGGAACCCTAATAATGAAAGTACGCAGTTTACCCATTTTAAGGTACGGCAAACTTGACAGCACCTTTTATTTTTGTCGCAGGGATATTTTAAACACTATATACACAACCCTACAAAAATTTTAGAATTATATATATATTTTAAAATATTTTCCAGGGGTACCCATACCTCTATATACATAAACCATAACTGAAGCACTATAAAATCATAAAATTTGGTGTGGATTACTTTCAAAGCAAAATCGAACAAAATATTGTCAGGGTGCTACGACGTGGCGGGCACAGCTAGTTCAGAACAAAGGTGAATGAACAAAACGTTTACACGGCGTACAGACTCATGCCCTCCCATTTGAATAAATAACCATATAGATTTCATTTTTTAAAGGTAATGGGAGTGATAAAGAGTGATGGAGAGAGGAGCAAATTAAAGGAAATATTTTTAACCACAAATCTTGGTCGTCTGATGTGTTGGTCTTTTCGCTAATGTATTTTACAGCAACTTTGTGTATATGATTCTGGTGCTTTGATTTTATTCAACGGTAAAAGTGGTTGGCTCAAAGATGTAAATAAAACCGTTTCGATCACTAGACTCACGAACGTATAAAATCACAGTTCGCCTGATTGATTACATAATGAATAAGAATTCCAGTGTTTTAGTGAGAAATTAAGAAAAATATAAGTTTTACAGATCTCCCGTGACCTTGGTCGACGACTAAGCTGGATATAGAATTCTGTTATCGGGAGATTCACAGACGCCAAGATCATTTAAAAATATTGAAACTTGTCATTGGTTAAACGAAAGACCAGAGACCATAAAACTTGCGAAATCGTATTTAACGAATCTGGAAACATTTCTAATCCCAATCCCACTATTAAATCAGGTTTTTGCTTTTGTTTTTTGGTTTTTTTTTTAATTTAAATTTGGCTTTATGTTGAATATCAGCTTAAGATTATCCGTATTTTTCAACGTCTAATAGAAGATTTGAAAAAAAAAAATCTTTTTTCTTTAAGTTAGGTGAATAATTTTTAATTCGTTTTATTTATTTTTTACGAAAAACGAAAATTGTACATCTACATATTACAATTGAAGAAATGAAGTTGAAACACCAAAGAAAGTTGAAACACCAAAGTTGTTGTGAAATTTAAAAGTGTTTATAAGATTTGGCACAGCCGAATATATCACTCTTGTTATAAACTTTATCACAGATAGAAAGAATAGACATTACGAGCAGATAAATAGGTTCAGCAACTCATAATTTTGATTTCGTTTGAAGAATGACAGAAAACAAAGGTTACAAATGAACTGGAATGCCTGTTACTGGGGAATATTGTAAGCTTTCATTATACAATATAATGGGTGATTTTTTTGAGGTTAGGATTTTCATGCATTAGTATTTGACAGATCAC